>KE506164.1:66341-85804 GCA_000441515.1 Elaeis oleifera
GATCAATAACTATTAGATAATCCCACATGACTTAGAGACCAAGTTACTGCAACATACTTGGAGAAGCATCTGGACAAAGAGTTATTCACGTATTGGTGTATGTGTAACCAATAACTGTTAGGTGAGGTGTCGTACATCAGTGGGACTACAGCACCCACTAGAAATCCAATTATCGTATATAGGTTTTCATTTCTCTACTTGAGGAGTGCAAGAGATTCAAAAAATTAGTGAGAGCCTTTGTTTATTTTAAAATTTTAGAAGAAACTATTATAAGTATAATCATTTAATTAAATTATGACTCTCTACAGTTCATTCTGTCAGCTTCCAATCCTCTAGCTCAAATCTTAGATATCAACCACTTAACCAAATCAATTACATATTCTATTTTAGACACCTAAGAATAGTTCTGGATCTTTAAAAATTAAGCCATATTCTTGATCAGATTAACCTAATATCATTAGTTTGTCCAATCTATAGCCAACGAGCTATATTTCACAAATGGTTGGATATTGACAATTGGGCTAGGTGCTATAACTTGGAGTCTATGGTTAATGAACTCCAATATATACATAAGAAAATATAGACTACCAACGATATGCTAATTCATCTATAATAGTTATGAGATGATTAGAGTCACACAACACATGAGATGCATAATGGGCTGTTTGTCCATGATCACTATTTGACAATGATCAAGGATATTGAGGAGCTTGAGAAGCTCAACGTGACCATGCATAAAAAATTACTAATGAATTTGATTCTGTAATCTCTGATTCATATGGATAGTTTATGAAACTATTATATGAATAAATATTATAGCACATTAATTGAATTGATCAATATATTGGTAATTAAGGGATTTTGAAAAGTTCAGAGGTACATACTTAGAGAACCTAGAGAAATATTGACATGCCTTTGAAAGATATATCGAATTGCTCAAAACTAATCTTATGATTTTCTCTTTTATATTAGACTTTAGTACATATTATGTACTTTAGTATAAGGTCTAAGAAAGGAAGAGGGCTAAGGGAAGGAGAAGTGACTCTTTTGAGTCGGTAATGGTACAAAAGTTGCACTGTGACCGTGGACACCTAACCTCGATGATTACTATTTGGATTTAGTTCTTTATCATTTACATGGTGATATATTTGTGAACTTATTTGAGCAAATAGTGATTGCCATTGGGTCTGAGAGATCCAGAACAAAATAACATGAAGTATATAGATGATTCTTTTGGCTAGGTCATGTATGAGAAGAAATGATTTGCCGACTGAAAAAAATAGGCCTTTGGACTCATTGACTGTTAAGTTATATCTAGTCTGTGAATCATCTCTTTAAGGATTAATGATTAAATTATTCTTTATGGGACAAAGGGATAAGACCACTGAGATACTTACCCTAGTACACATACGATATGCATGGCCCATTTGATGAGCTAGACTAGGAGGTTATCATTACTTCATTATCTTTATCGATGATCAGTCATGATATAGGTATGTGTATGAGATATAAATTGGAAGACTTTGAAAGGTTTAAAGAATTTAGATAGTAAAAAAAAAAGTAAATCAAAAAAATCTAAAGGTACCTTGATCAGATCAAGGACACAATACCAAATAGAAAATTTATCAGTTATCTAAAGAGAATGGCATAGTTTCACAATGAAATCCTCCTTGTACACCTCAGCCCAATGGGGTACCTGTAAGGAGCAATGGCACTATATGAGATATGGTCCGATCCATCATGAACATCACTAATTTAATTGCTGTTTCTTTAGGAACAAGGTTTAATTTTGATATTTAAATTAGGTTCCTCTAAAGTTAGTTTCACCACACCGTATGTGATAAGGTATTGTGGATAGGTTAGAGGATAGGTCTGTGAGAGCTTGTTTATGAGGTATCTTAAAAAGTTTGAGATGCCACTTTCTCTTTCCAATGGTTCACAATATAATTGTGAGCAATCATATTCGAAAATAGTGGGAGGATAAACTCAAAGAGAGTCTCTAAAAAATAATGAGTCATAGGACCTGTACAACCTATTTAAGATGAGCCAGTATATATAGTACCTCCTCCACCTCGTAGATCTAAGTGATCTCCCATCTTTTAGAAAGGTACTTGGTATTCTTACAAAGGATTCAAAGAAAGTAGTTTTGAGGGAGATTGAGAACATAGGGATGATCTTGAAACCTACAAGGAGATGATGTTGTACATCGATTCTAAGAAATAGATGAGTAGATAGTCTTATTGAATGGATATCTTAGGAAGGTATCTATTTGTAGTGGCCTATAGATTTTACTTCCAGTGATAGAGATCACACTACGAAAATCTATTATGAATTTAAGCTAAAATCTCGAAGTTGGAATAGTTATTTAATGATATGATCAAATTATTTGATTTATCAAAATAAGGAGGAATGATGTCATTCATGAAGGTCAGTGGGAGGCTTCCATGCTGACATCGATTGTGATATGGTTGAATATAGATTTCTCTTATCAAAGACTTAGGTCAAACGTCTTGTATTCTAGGAATAAAGTCTGTAGAGATAGATCCTAAAAGGATGTTTGATTTTCATAGATAAGTACATAGAAGGGATGCTGAAAGAATTTAGCATTGAAGCCTCCAAGAGGGATCCATTATCCTCTTGGGCATAGGTGTATGCTATACTATGTACTCAACTTGGTATATCTTACTGTGAGAGTCACGAGTAGATATTAGTCGGATCCAAGTTGAGAGCATTGGATTGCTGTAAAAAATATCTTTAAGTACTTGAGAAGCACTAAGAGATTATTCCTCATCTTTGAAAAGGGTTAGAGCTAAGAGTGGGAGGATACACTGATGCTGATGGTAAAATATCTACATCAGCATGTATTCTTGAGTTATGTTGGTTCGATATTTTGGAAGGATTTCAGAAAATCGACCAATGAAAGTTGAATATGCTATAGATGTATAGGATACGTTCTATTTCTTATGATAGTTACATAATTGGATGTCATACCATTGGATGCTATGATATTGTAATGCAAAGATAATGGTCCATAGCCCTCACTAAGGAGTCAAGATCTCACCAGAAGTCCATACACATAGAGTAGGGATATACGCGATTATTTCGAGTAGAAATACATAGAGGTGCAGAGAGTAGATGCCACATAGGATGTAGTAGGCCCAAGTCACTTAGCCAGCTAAAGATCGAAGCCTGTCTTTAGAAGATAGGGCTCAAGTACATGGCAGATTGGCTTTAGTGTAAGTGAGAGTTTGTTAGATATGTGTCCTAGAAGTCAATCTTGACTGACACATACCTTTCTCTAGGATATGTTTTGTACTTGATGAGCAGTCTTTATAACCAATCATATCGTATATGTTCATGATTTATCTTAGAAATTAACAAAGATGACTTTGTATATTCTTAAAGTGTTGAGAATTTGAGACATACATCATTAGTGGTTAATTTTTAAATACTCTTGATCAAAGGATCATCACGGAGGATAGTGATCAATCCATTCAAGATCAGTGGATGGATCACCTCTCTTTTCAGGTAGATGAGTCTGGAGTTTGTGGTGTGGAGATACTGGAGTGAGAGTGCAGATAGTTGTTAGAGAATAACTTGCACTGAGTGTGACTAACATGAGAAATCACTTAGATGTCTACTCACTTGTCAGTGATTTCTTGATGCTACAGTGGTGTGGCTGGTCCTTTGACCTGTGGTGCGTTGGCTATTCATGGTAAGACTACTTAGTTTGATTGCATATTTTTTGGTCCCTAGCTATTCGGGTTCTTGCTGTGTATGTTGACTATTGTAGGTTCAGATTCGCTGTTTGGAGTATGATGCATCTAGATGGAATCTATCGACTTTAGTAGAAAAGGAGTAGTCCTATACAATTTGCTAGATTGAGTTCAGAAAGTCTCTGGCTAGAGTAAGTATGAATACTAAAAAGAGTTTTCACAGAATTCACAAATGAACTCGAGTTGAGGTAATCTAGCATATGATTGACGATAGGATTTGACGAGTTCTCCATGACCTTCGTCTAGTTGGGACTCATGATAGAGGGACTATATCACACGACAACTGCACCTAGGAGTTTTTCTTCTATTCTGCTGGGTTATCACTACATGCTGCTGGGTTGTCACTACATACTAGTGGATTGTGAGGACTCATTTGGATCATTTTCAGATCAACGATCCTTATTGAGATGAGTTGGAATCGTTCTAACCCATCGAAAGGTGTTTCGACGATACTGTGATGGAGATCATGGTGTGTCTCACTACCAGACAAAGTAGAATCTGAGGAGTCACACACAAAAGAAGCATGACCTGATCAACAGCTTAGATCATATTCAAATTATCAATTAGATTGATGGTTTGAAATTTGAAAACTACTAATATATAAGTGTTACAGATATAGCAACTGCTAATTGTTAGCATATGGACTTAATTGCAAATGTTGAAATTTTATTGGGACTAATTAAATTATGGATCAAGTCTTAATTAATTTAAATCAAATTTAATTTAATTAAGCTTGATTTAATTTGATATTAATTAGATTCAATTATTTAAATCAGATTTGAATTTCAAGCTTGATTAGATCAGATTTGACAGCCTTTCGAATTCGATTCGATTCGGGCTTGATTTGAACCCGATTGAGATCTAATTTGGACCAAATAGACGATGACTCATAGAGTCTAGAGTATCTTGGATTCTCTCTCTTCTTTACCAACCAAGTGGGAAGGTGGGCATGAGATATCTCACATAATTCTTTTGCACGCATGAAAGAGAAGGGGTGCCAATAGTTGGCGCCCACCTCTCTGGGACTCTCTCTCCCCTTTGACTCATCTTGCCTTTTAAAATTGATTCAAACATGGAAGTGGATTAGATCATATGAGGAAGGTGGCATGGAAATTATTTTGTGTGACAAATAAAGATGGGCGTTGGGGTGTGCATGTATGATGGTTTTAGGATTTTCTTCTTAACTGCTTTACCATCCACCCTTCATCATTCTTCTTGCATCCCACATCTAGATGTCCTAAAATTAGATGAGATCTAATTTATAAAGATTGGAAAAAAAATTTTGTGCGACAAAATTTGTTAACAGGTCGTGAGAAAGGGTGTGTGCGTGAGAATTGGTCAAAAGTTTTTTTTCTCCTTTGTCGCCTCCTCCCAACTCAACGCTCTCCCATCCCTTTCTTCTCTACATCACCATTCCCAGGATCTGATTAGATTAGATCTAGAGAGAAAACAAAAGGGGAGAGAAAAGAAGAGAAGAAGAAGAGTCTTCTTCCCTTCTTGGTGGTCGGGTTTAGATCTCGTCAGATCTGTGTGAAAGAGTTCGTGTAGTCTTCATCTTCTTCGAGATCTAGAAGAAGCAAACTAGATCCATGGTTGAGAAGCGAGATTTGAAAGGTACTAGCACACCAGTGGTCTTGGTGCTCCAATCAGACATCTCCATGTGGATAGCAGTAGAGGTCAGGCACATGCGCGGCCACGATCGAAATTCTGGACATCCACAGGATCCGAAGGTATGGAGATTAGATCTCCAATTTTTTTACTGATGATTTATTTTGTTTTCAGATTTTAGATCATGGTAACGTGTTCATGTCAAGATCCAAAGCATAGTTTTTAGACCTGATCCAATATGGATTTAAATTAAATTATTTTAATTAATTTAGTTCCACCACATATAATCTGATTTATGAAAATTTTAAACTGCACATATGAAATCATAGCTTTCTAACACCTCCCACTATATGCACCAGCTCCTTCTAGAGCTGAGGTCCTTCTTAGACATCTGCAGCAATCCTAGCAAATCATGGTAGTTCACTGCAGGCTTGATCATTCTATAATGACTCAAGAAGGATAGGTATTAGCAAATTGAGGATAGCATCTTTGCCTAACTATTCATGTAACAGAAAGTCAAGTTTGCTTAAGCATTCAATCTGCTCGATCATGTACAATATATGATTAGTGACTGATGCCCCTTTCGCATATGGGCATTGAATATAGTATAGGAAGTTTTATGTCTCTCTGCATCCTCAGGGGTGCCGAAAGACTTGTTCAATATTTAAATTATATTCTCTGACTGTGCATCCTCAAATTTATGGCTAAGTTCATCATTTATGGCTGTCCTCATAATATAATGCACCATCGTATAGTCATTAAGCCACTTCAAGTAAGTGTCTCTCACAGCATGGGCGCATTGGTAGCAGATTCTTTAGGTGGTGGATCCGTAATCACATATAGAATCCTCTCGTGCTCCATGACGATCTTCAACTTTTGATTCCAATTATCGATGTTGGATCTGGTAAGCTTATCGCTGTCCCACAGCGAATGAAGCCATAATGTGTTGGCCATAGCTGAAAAAAAGAAATATAAATCTATTAATATATGAATTATTTTAATCCTAAAGATATGGATTTTAGTCTAAAGGTTCTCCCACTATTTTATATAAATTGATGGCCTCTACCTCCAATTCGAAGAATTATATTAATTTCTTAGCAGGTACTAGAATCCACATAGACTGTATTAGGACCCGAGTGTGGCTCGACCAATCCTAGTGCATCCATGAGTAGGTTCATAACTAGTTGTTTTTCCAAACAACTTCTAGCAATTAGATTTTGCCTCAGGCATCTCTTTAGCAAGCGTGTGGCGCCTCCACTAAAAATCTTGGTTAGGTCTAACCATTAACATGACTACACTAAGCACATCCAACAAACGAATGTCTAGATCCGAGTATGGCTCAACCAATCTGAGCATTGATCTGAAGGGCACAACAAGATGGTCATATGATGAATGATAATTTCAATACCCGATAGACATCAAGTGTGTGGCACCTTCAATGCCTATTTGGAATATTGAACTCATTATCACGTACCTTAATGGGAGGCTATGAACAAGTTATCTCTATAACTGTATCATTTTGAGGATCTAATAATTTAGTGAATTTAATTTATTGATTTGAGAATAAGAGAAAAATTGATCTGTAAGTCATAAATCTTTCCACTGACTTCATCAAGTCATGTAGAGGATTAGACATATGCTAGTCTTAAGATACCTGAATCAGTCATATTGATTTATCTTAATGGCATAGGTTAGCTTGAATCGACTAGTGACCTAATCAAAATATAATCTACTATGTTGGCTATGTTAGAAAACATGGTGGTTTCATGCTTATCCTTTAAAAGTTTATGCAACAGAAGTAAATTAATTAAAATCTTTTTAATTTAACAATGCACTAGATCTCATTTATAAACCACACACTGGATCTTGACACGAACATATGACCTTGATCTGAAATCTAAAAATAAATAAATCACATTAGAAGGAAAATAATAGAGATCTAATCTCCATACCTTCGGATCCTACGGATATCTAGGGTTCGAGTTATAGCCACACAAGTATCCGACCTCTACTGGATCCACATGGAGATGTCTAATCAAAGCATCGAGACCACCAGTATGCTAGCACCTTGCATGCCTCGCTCATTATTGGATCTAAATCTTCTTCTAGAACTCGAAGAAGATGAAGGCTGTTCGAACTTTTTCATGCAGATTTGATAGGATTTGAATTAGACCACTAAGAAGAGAAGAAGAATCTTTTTTTCTTCTCTTCCTCTCTCTCTATTTTTTTTCTCTCTTAGATCTTATCTCCTCTGATTTTTGGGTGTAGAGATGAAGGAAGAAGAATGGTTGGCATCAAAAAAGAATCATGCGGTAAGAAAAACCTCCTCTTAATCTTAGTGCATGCCACCTTTCTTTCTTGATTTTTGTCGCACAAAAATCTGATCCAACATCCTTCCTTTTTAGACATTATCCCTTTCTTAATTTGAATCAAATTCAAACAGAAAGAGAAAATAAGACAAGGAAGGATGACGCATAGAGGTGAGGTGCCAATTATTGGCGCCCACCTTTGTTTCACATGTGCAAATGTGCATCCTCCTTTTCATAATTTTTTGTTGCAAAAAAAATAATTTTGATGCCACATCTGATAAGGATTTGATCCTATTTAAATCAAATTCAAATAAGAAACAAATCAGGAAGAGAGAGAATCTCAGATAGGGTGGGCACCAATAGGGGCACCAACTATTGGTGCCCTTCCTTTCACATGTGTAAAAACAAAGGGGGTGCGTCTCCATGTGTGCCCTCCTTTTTTCTACATGAGATCTGGAGAGAGAAGCCCAGTACAAGTGGACTTTGAGAGTTAGGTTCAATCTGATTCTTATTTGGTCCCAATCAGATTCAAATTGAGTTTGAATCGAATCAAATTCGAAAGGCTGTCAAACCTGATCCATTTAGGATTGTAATCCAAATCTGATTTGGATAATTGAACCCAATTAGTATTAAATTAAATTTGATTTAAATTAATTTAGATATGATCCATTATTTAATCAGTCTCAATTAAATCTCAATACTTGTAATTAAATTTCTATGCTAACAATTAGCAGCTGCCAAAACTATAACACTTACAAATTAGTAGTTCTCAAAATTCAAACTATCAATCTAATTGATAATTCGAATATGATCCAAACTATTGATCATATTATGTTCCTTTTGTGTGTGGTCCCTTAGATTCTATTCTGCTTGGTAGTGAGACATATTGTGATCTCTATCACAGTATCATCAAAACTCCTTTTGATGGGTTGGAACGATTTCAACTTCCCTTAACAAGGATCGTTGATCCGAAAACGATCCTAATGAGTTCTCATGATTCACCAGTGACATCTAGCAGCATGTAATGGCAACCCAGTAGAATAGAAGAATAAATCTCTAGGTGTAGTTATCATGTGATACAATCCCTCTATCGTGAGTCCTGACAAGACGAAGGTCATGGAGAGCTCGTCAAACTCCTTCGTTAGTCATATGCCAGATTAGCTCAACTCAAGTTCATCTATGAATCTTATGAAAATTTTTTCTAGTATTCACACTTGCTCTAGCCAGAGACTTCTTGAACTCAGTCTTGTGAATCGTATAGGACTATTCTTTTTTACCAAGGCCAATAGATTTTATCTAGGTGTATTCTACTCCAAATAGTGAATTTGAACCTACAATAGCCAACATATATAGCAAGGACTCGAATGGCTAGGGACCAAGAGAATATATAGTCAAAGTATAAGTAGCCTCGTTGTGAACAACCAACACACCGTAGGTCAAAGGACTAGTCATACCACTGCAGCATCGAGAAAACTACTAACGAGTGAGTAGACATTTAAGTAGTTTCTCGTGTTGGTCATGCTCAGTATAAGTTATTCTCTAACAACCACCCACACTCTCACCCTAGTGTCCCCACACTATAGACTCGAGATCCATCTGCCCAGAAGGAAGGTGATCCATGCACTGATCTTAAATAGATTGATCACTATCCTCTATGATGATCCTTTGATCGGGAGCATTTAAAAATTAACTACTAATGATGTATGTCTTAAATTCTCAACATCTTGAGAATATACAAAATCATCTTTGTTAATTTCTAGAATAAATCATGGACATATACTACATGATTGGTAATCAAAATTATCCGACAAGTACAAAAATATGCATTAGAGGAATGTATGCATAGCCAAGATTGGCTTCTAGGGCACTTATCTAACAGGCCAGGTAAGCGAGATCAGTGGAAGGGATATGCCATTAACTCACTATAAATGCCATCCAGGTGAGTAGCTCCTAATTAATTACATCTTGATCAAAACTGTCAAACTTATCTTAAACACCAGCTGGTTAACTAGTTTTGATTTAGTCCACCCGATGATTTGGGCTTAATCACTGAGCCATGATCATGGTCTATTTAGTAAGGTCAAAAATATGGACTTGATCAAGCTTCAACTATTGAGGTTGTTCTAGAGAAATTCTAATCTAATCTAATTTAACTCTTGATTAGATTTAACTAATTTTTTAATTCAGTCTATATTTGTTTCTAATCCTAGATCCAACCCAATAGGAGGACCTGATTCATGCTAACCCATTGCCCATCATTTTATGTTGTATCTTAGTAATCTTCAATTCTCAAATCTAGATTGTTTAAACTTAATTTCAAATTAAGTGTGTGAAATATATGTTTCAGTTTGTAGAACTATTTTCTAAGATTTCAAATGAAGCATACCATATGTTTATATCATAAAATAAATTTTATATCAATCTTTAATAATTAAACATGCATAAGTGTGACCTAAACTTCATACATATATCATATATATCATGATTACTTTTAGATCACTATTGATTACATCTAATGTAATATACTTTTTAGATTTTAAAATAATTTTATATCTGAATCTATCTTATTAAAAATATTTTAGATCTAATTTAAATTTATTTATGATTAAAATAATTTATAAAATCTATTCGCTCTTCTTCTTCATGAAATTAGATTACAATGACATCCCTACACGTCATAAAAGAACTCATCGAATAGACAAGAGAGAGAGATTAATCTCTTCTATCTCTTATGATCGGACAAGAGAGGGAGATTAATCCCTTCTATCTCTTATGATCGAATGGTCTAATGATCTCATCAATCTGAGTACTAGTTTACTAAGATCTAAAATCTTATTTCAAATAAGATTACATCAATATGCAATTTGATAGAATATTTTATGTCATGAATAAGACTTTGATCTCATCAACCATGTTCTTCATCTAATCTAATCAGATTTGATGCATCATATACATAATATCAAATTTGAAACATATCTCAAATTGATTATAAAATATCAAATTCAGATATAAATTTATAAAAATTAATTAGATGTACATATGAATACATAATGATTAATTTCTGGTTAGATTTGTTTTGATGTTGTGCAGAATTTTGCTAGAAATCAGATCTGAAGATCTTTCAAAATAAATTCAATTTAGATTTGAAATAAGTATAACTTTATCACCAAAATAATAATATTAAAATTTATTAAATTAATTAAATAATTTTAAAATAGATTATTATTCCAATAAAATTCAGCAACAAGAAAAATTTTGTTATAACAACTTATAATAAACCTTAACCAACTATTGATTAGGTTCTTATAATTTAATCAAAATCAGATCATAAATTTTATTTAAATAGATTTAAATTAAATTTAATATCTAACATAAAATTTAAATTATATATAATATATAAATAAATCTAAAAAAATCAATTATGCATCCATGTATCAAAGCTTGGCTCTGATACTAATTGAAGGGAAAGAAACCTATTCTTTGAAAAAATGCAGTGGATAGCCAAGTTGCATCTAAAATTTTTTATAACAACTTAATAAAAATTAGATCTTTACCTGATACATAAGAAATTTAAATTAAATCTCAAAAATTCTGAATCCAAAGCCTCACGTAGGTCTGAATCTACAAACCCTTTATTTCGCGCGTACGTCAAACTTCATAGGAAAGCAAAGCAGGATGAAGCCTCGGATTAAAGCATCTTCGCAAGACAACAAGGGAGGAGAGAGAGCCTTTGGTGTGATGCCTCATACCAGAAAGAGGGGACACCCAAGAGACTCCACACCAAGGAGAAGATGGGGCACCTAGAAGCGAACATGCCAAGGGGATGCCCCATACCTCTTCACGCCTTTTCTCTTTCTCTTTCTCACCTTAGCACACAATCTAATTGTTATGCTATGATAGTTAGAGGTACTCTATATTTATAGATAATTTTTATGACCCATAAGACTAAGATTCTTAATTCAAATAGGCTTTGAATTAATCCATAACTTATTAAAGAAGGAGTCCTAAGGGAGAGAGGATGGGCGCCTAACTAGATGCCCTCATACACCCACGCCTACACCCAAGTGTGGGGTGGCAACAACCAACACCCCACCACCTCTTAATTGGCCTTGAGGAGAGAGAGTCTCAGTAAAAGTAGACTCTAAGGATCTAATCCAAATTTGGATCAATTCAAATCCAATTCGAATCAATTTCAAATAGGCTGTCAATTTCAAACTATTTAGAATTTAGGATCAAGTCTAACTTGGATTTATGAACCCAATAAAGTCTAATTAAATTAGATCTAATTTAAAATTAATTAACACTTAAATTCAATCTCTCATAGACTTCTTGGATCAAAGATCAAATCTCGTTCATCTTTAGAATTGAACCTGAACCTCATGTCTAGTGCTAGTTAGACATGGTCAACTATTTTATACCGTATGACCCATAACTTAATTCTCAATCAAGTTAATCTATTTGTTCAATCAAGTCATATACTTCTAAATTGAACATATAGACTTAGGTCAATTCTTTTCTAAATTGCTTGACTTTATGCGTGACTCTATAGCTTCGAACACTAAGCCGGTAGCACAGAAATCATTTCCTATATTAATCGAAGTTACCATCTAGCAATAGTTTTCGATGTCTGGATAGATCGAATTATCACAAGACAATATTCAAGAATCTATGCATATAGTTACTGCATAATTCATCTCTTTGACCCTGAATACTCTAGGATGTTCTAGGGTTAAACTATCAACCCTAAAGGATCATCCATATTTTATTCCAATCTTTCAAATCCATCACATGGATTATCCTAGTAAAAATTTTACTAAATTAAAATATAATGGCACATCAGCTTCTGTAATCTAGAGGGATCAATTCCATCTTGATTCATACACAGACTTCGTAAGTTCTTGACTATACCCAGTAGCCTTCCGTCACTGCATTAAAAATGCAGATAGTCTGGCACTAAAGCATAGTGAGTTGCTTATAAGCCACTATAGTGATCTCAAATTGGAGAGATACTTATGCCCATACGCTTCGCGAGCTGCTCTTGACAGTAGAGCGCTCAGCAGGTGAGTCACTTGTTTAATGACAATATACTCCTATATCTCATCTATATGCTACACCAATATCTCCACACTCTTTGGTTAAAAGGATAACCAATCTATATGACACACAACGATCTTCACTCGATAAACATCATCATCTTTTAATGACGTATCATTTGATCGTAAACATATTTAAGAATGATACAATAAATCTTCCTTCATCGATTACTTTATAGTTCTAAGGACTTCATCACAATACAAGAGTTCTAGCAAGAAAAATGTAACTTTGTGATGAATGATGCTAAAATAATTTTATTCAATGATTAATAATTCATATACATATTATAAAATGAGCACAATCATTCAAATGATTTACTTTAGGACATATTTTCCAATAAGATTCTCCAGTGTTCCAACTAAAGATTTTGGGAATGAATGATCAAGGTTGCCAACCTTCCCCAGGCCGAATGAGTCTCTATAAGGAATACTTCCAAGCCAGGTTGAGGCTTCTCCTCCATCCTTTCTTCGTTGCTCTCCTCTAATATCTTTAGATGTTGACGTGTTCGGTAGTCCCAAATTCATGGCTGCATATCTGTAGTTTTATCACAGCATATGGCTGAGATTGATCCTAGCATTGCACTCTTCCATGCCTTCTTCAGCCTGAAGAGCCATCCTGATTCACATGGGTGGTGGTACGTAATGCCACAAAGAAAGAAGAATATTCACCCATTGATCTAGGATACTTCGATTGCTATCCATAGTTGGAAGGGGTATTTCTTTTCATTTCTAAGACGTCAGGTGAGGATTGGGGGCTTGTCGCCTGGGGTGAACCTCAAGAGGCCGTATTGAAGAGCTGTCACTAGATCAGCACCTGGGGCAAGAGGTGGAAACCCTGCACAGTTGCAATGTCCCAGAACTAAAGGAGTTGCTATCGGCCCAGATGCTGTTTAATGTCGGCATCAGTCAGGCCGCCCTCAAGGTGCACACAAATCACTTACCTCAGAGCTTTGTGTTCTCTAATTTTCTTTATGCTAACCATTTGGCTGCTTTGGTTATAGAGATGGACCCGAATCTATCAAAAAATTGAAGAAGAAGGTTCATCAAAAAGGGCAGCGAAGCTTGCGGGTGGCTAGAGCACCTGCACTAGGATTGGAAGTCTCCCAGTGCTGCCGACCTTTGGGTCAGAAGGACCCAAACCTCCTCGCTCCAATGAATTTAGAGTTGTGAGGGTCCAATCTGGCTTGTCTGCTACCTTGAATTCTAATGGGGATTGAAGAAGCCAAATAGATTGAGTCCCTGAAGAGGCAATTCTAAGCTTGTCAGAAGAAGTAATTCTAAGCTTACCGGCCCCCAAGTCATCGACTCTTCTCTGAAAGAGGTGCCAGCCAAGGCAGCTGGGGCTTCCAAGACTGCACTAGCTGGTCTGAAGCTTGAGACTTTAGCCCTAGAAGATTACAAACTGGTGCATGAGATGTTCACCGAGATGATCCTCCCAGCTGACGTAAATAAGCTACTAGTCGAGCCTGCAGGGAGGTGAGGAAAGTAGCTACGGAGTCCCTCATTCGGGTAAGCTAATGCTTTTGTAATTTTATTCATTTAAACATATACTTATCATGCTTATTGATAAGAGGTATTCCATGTTAGATCGCCCATTATCTGAATAGGTATATGGAGAGCTCCTGTAAACTTTCGACTGAGGCAAGAAAGCATAAGGCTGACGTTGAAATGCTCGAAGTCATGAAGGATAAGGCTGAGAGGGAGGCTGGAGAGGCCTCCATGAGAGCTGATGCTGCCATGAGGAGGGTTGAAGATGTTGAAGCAGCCCTGAGAGGAGCTGTAGAAGAAAACTCTTAGTTGCTAGGTGTTCAGAAAGCACAAGCAGTGACAATAAAGGAGCTCAAAAAGCTCTTGGAGAAGAATAAAACTACGATCGAGATAGTAGAGAAGAAGGCAGCAGAGGCCACTTCAAAGGCTGTTGCAAACTTTTGGACGTTAGTAGAGTACCAGGATAAGAAAATTGAATTTTCTATTGACACCTGTGATGCTGGGAAGCAGTCAGTCTGGGACAGGATCGCTGTCAAGCATCCAAAATTAAATCTGAATTTTTTGGATGAAGTTTGGGAATCCACTGCACTTGATGCACCCGTGACAGGCATCTCAATACTAGATATTGCCTTGTAGGCTTTGATTTTCTTTTTTTTGTGCTTGGATCTTTCGAGGTCATTGAAAAGAATTTCAAAAAGATGAATGAAGTTTATTTGTTCATAGCTTTTATATTTTTATTATGATTGCACATTTTTATTCGCATGTCGAATTGAGGCAATTATTCACGCATGCAATCTGAGGTAATTTTTCAAGAATGTCGATTTAAGGCAATTACTCATGCAAGTCGATCTGAGGCAATTTTTCGAGAATGTTGATATATGGCAATTACTCACGTATGTCGATCTGAGATAATTATTTAAGCGGCATCCTCGTTCTGTTCTTTTAATGCAAGTAGTCATAGGGAATGACAGTTGCTGACTCTTTCAATGGAATAATGCTTGGGAAGAATGTAGGGCTGGTAAGAGTACGCCACGTAGTCATACCTTGGTTCATGAAGCATCACTTGGATTCATTTTTGATAGTGGGAAGACACACCATTTATTACCTGATAGATAGCTGTATTCTTTTAAGCTGTCAATTGATGATTGATGTGGGCATTGGTGCCTTTAAATAGGAGCCAAAGGCCAATTGAACCCCACCTTTCGTCTTTCTCCTCTTTGCGGAAACTTCTTCTCTCCTCTATCGCCATGGCACCAACTTTGCTAGCGATCTAGGCCAGAGTGAAGGAGCGGGGGGCCTTTGTGAGAGTGGCTCGAAAAAGAGCTATGTGTGCTGGTCTGTCCTCTCATTGGGCGCCTTCCACCTCTCTGTTCCTGCCATCTTCTGGGGGTGAATGTACCCCTAGTTTAAGTGGATTCTTTCCAGTGTTCGAGTGTGCTATATTTAGGAGTTTTGAGCCTTCGTTGAGTTCAAGAGGAAGGCTATCGACATCGCTGCTGCCACCTTTATCCTTGATTTCAAAGATTGTAAGACATGCTTGTTGCAGATAATGCTGTACCTAGAGCTCCATGGCCTCCAGCCAAGAAATAGTGATGAGAAGGTGCGGACCTCCTCGTCAGATGAGGACTGAGCTCCCTCATCTTTCCTTTATTTTCTTCTTCTTTCTTTTCAAAGTCATTGTAAAAAAAACTTTGAAGAAAATGAATGAAGTTTGCACCACTTTCTGTTTTCTGTGCTTTCATTTATGCTTTGCATATTTTGATTCAGCACATAAAGACTAGCTCCAATTTGAGGAATTGGGCATTGTCCCAACTAGTAAGATATTTAATCCAATTCCGATCTTAGGAATTTAGATGAATCCATTATGGCTTGAGGGACTGAAGTTTTGCTAGGGAATTAGTTCCAAACGTAGGAAGTGGAATTGTTCTGAACAAAAAACTTTAATAGAGATAGTTTTGATCAAAAGAACCCTAGTTCTGAGCAAATGAACCCCAATAAGACTGATTCCGACCAAAGAAACCCAGGCCAATACAGTTTTGATCAAAGAAACTTGGGTTCCTTACAAAGAAACCTCAGTGATTGTTAGGCTGATCAGAAGCCGTTGAGCCTAGGCTGATCATAGGCAGTTATCCAAGGGTGATGGTGAGTGGCATCTTTGCTCTACTCATTATGTGAGTGGCATCTTTGTTCTACTCTTCATGCGAGCGACATCTTTGCTCTACTTGTTATACGAGCGGCATCTTTCTCTTGCTCTTCATATGAGTGGTATCTTTGCTCTACTCGTTACACAAGCAGCATCTTTGCTCTACTCATTATGTGAGTGGCATCTTTGCTCTGCTCTTCATACAAGTGATATCTTTGCTCTACTTGTTACACAAGCGGCATCATTGCTTTACTCATTACGCGAGTGGCATCTTTGCTCTACTCGTTATGCGAGCGACATCTTTGCTCTGCTCTTCATATGAGTGGCATTTTTGCTCTACTCTTCATACGATCGGCATCTTTGCTCTACTTATTTTTAGTTATAGGCTGGTCAAAGGTCAATTACATCAAAGCCGATCAAGGCTTCCTTTAAGCTGGACAAAGATCGATTATTGTAGGCTGAGCATCTTTTTGATTAGCCCTCCGAAGGTTCTTTTAGGTTAGCCTTCATTTGTTAAGTATGATTCCAACCAAGGAATACTTGAAGAGTTAGTTTCGATCAGAGGAGCTCTAGTGAAGCTCGTCGGACAAGAGTTTCAGCTTTTCATATCATTTCTATGTGCAAGCAAGAGTTGATGAATATAAAAATCTATATATATATATAACAACATGATGTTACAATATCACTGATAATACATATGTAGGTTGGTCGAATTCCATGGCCTAGAGAATAGAGTCCCATCGAGTTGCTTTAGCTGATAGATCTCGAGGCGTACTACCTTATCTACTTGATAAGGACCTTCCCAGTTAGGTGATAGTTTTCTTGCTTAGTGGGCTATGAAACTGTAGCTCATCGCAATACCAAATCGCCAGCTCAAAACTCCTTGACTTTGACTCGAGCATTGTAGTATCTAGCCACCCTCTAGCGATAAGCAGCCATTCTCTTGATGGTACGCTCCCTATTTTTTTTATTAGGTTGAGGTTGGCTTGGAGCTACACCAGATTAGTCTTTATTGTACTCCTCGACTCTGAGGGAAGAGAGTTCAAACTCTATAGGAATGACTACTTCAGTCCCAAATGCAAGATTGAAGGAGTCTCATCAGTTCGGATCTTCTGAGTGATCCGATAAGCTCATAATACATGATGAAGCTCATCTACCCAGAACCCCCTTGTCTGATCTAACCTGATCTTTAAACCTTATGGGAGAGTCCTGTTGGTCATCTTCGTCTCTCCATTTGCCTGTAGGTGGTCCACTGAGATGAAGTGATGCTCTATTCTATGTTCTTTGCAGAATTCATTGAGTCGAGCACTACTGAATTGTCTGTTGTTATCCATAATCCGCACTTTGAGAAGACCATAATGGCAGATGATGGATTTCAAATGAAATCTTTTACTCTTACCTCAGTTATGTGGGCAAGAAGATTGACTTCGATCAATTTTGTAAAATAGTCGATGGCCACCAGAAGAAACTTGCGTTGACCTATTGCGTGAGGTAAAAGATCAAGAATATCCATTTCCCACTGAGCAAATGGCCATGGGGTGTTGATGGGAGTCAGAAGTGCTGTCGGTTGATGCTCAACGTGAGAATTTCTCTGGCATCGATCATACTTTTTGATGAAGTTATCTGTATTTTGTTGCATGATGGGCTAGTAATAGCCTTGTCGAAAGATCTTGTAGGAGAGGGATATGCTCCCTAAGTGGGTTCCGTAAATTCCTATATGACGAAGCGAGCGGTCTACTTTCTTATCTTCCAAGCTTCTTTATGATCAGGTGGCAACTCACCCGACCATAAATACTTCAGTAAGAGATCAATCCAATAGAGTTTTTCATCAACCTGTTAGACAACAAGAGGCTCGTCAAGGCTCGAGGTCATTAATACCTCAAATAGGTCCCTTTTCTAAGTCGATGGGCAAAAAGGCTGCTAACTTTGCTAATGCATCTACCCTAATGTTTTTCACTCTGGAGACCTGTTGAATGTCAAAACTCAAAAAGATTAAGGTTAAATTCTTTATCTTTTGAAGATACCTCTTCATATTTTTCTCTTGGGCCTCATATCCTCCCTTGATCTATCCAACAACTAATTGGGAGTCGCTGAAGATCTTCAGGTGTTGAGCACCTGCCTCTCTCGCAACCTTGAGACCAGTGATCAGAGCTTCATATTCAGTCTCTTTGTTGGTAGCTGAAAACTCGAAGCATAGAGCATATCCTACCACATCTCCTTCAGGATTGGTTAAGATGAGCCTGGCTCCTACTCCTAATACATTTGATGAGCCATCGACATGCAGTGTGCATAGCTCCTTAGGTTTAGATCTTGCGTCTTCCTCCTCACTTCTTAAGCTTTCTTCAGCTTTTGAGCCTTCTCCATCCTGTGAGCTTTGTCCATTCAAAATGGTGCATTCTAGGATAAAATCCACTAGAATTTGGATTTGATGGAAGGCCTCAGACGATACTGTATATCCAACTTAGAAAGTTCAAGAGCCCACTTTGCAATCCATCCTGAGATATCCGGATGGTGGAGAATGGCGTTAATCGATTGATCAATTAGCAGTACTATAGTATGAGCTTGGAAATAGGGTCTAGGTTTCCTCATCATCATGACCAATGCAGAAATCAACTTTTCCAGCTTTGAATATCTGGTCTCGACATCATGAAGGACTTTGCTGGCATAGTATGTGGGCCTTTGAATCCATCTTTCTTCATAAACAAGAACTGAGCTAATCACCATTGGAGAAATGGCGAGATACAGTAGTAGCTCCTCTCTAGGTTGAGGCTTCGTGAGCATGGTGGAGAGCTGAGATATTGCTTCAACTCCTCAAAAGCCTTTTGGCATTCAACAATCCATTAAAAGTCATTCGATTGCTTGAGGGTCTGGAAAAATAGGAGACACTTCTCGACCAATCTTGAGATGAAGTGGTTGAGTGAAGCGATCTTGTCGGTGAGATGCTGCACCTCTTCGATAGTTCATGGTGGACTCATCTCAAGGATTGCTCTGATCTTCTTGGAATTTACCTCGATACTGTGGGAATTTTAGTGCAGGGTAAAACGGT
>KE506164.1:91789-113623 GCA_000441515.1 Elaeis oleifera
AGTTGCTTGCAAGTCACCGTGGCGGTCTCAGATCAGAGGGACAGTTATACCCATATCCCATCGGAGCAAATCTTGATAGCAGAAATAGCTCCAGAGTCGGTCACATTCAGTGCAGATGTACCGTTACATCTCACCTGTATGCCATACCAGTGTCTCCACACTCTTTGGTTAAGAGGACAACCAACCCATATGGCATACAACGACCTATGCTTGATAAACGTTGTTGTCCTTGGTAATAACGTATCTTTTGGTCACGAACAGATTTAAGGACTAAACGACAAATCCTCTTTTGTCGAGTCTAAATAGTCCTAAGAATTTCACCACAACACAGGAGTTCATTAGAAGATGAAACAATTTGGGATGAAAAATATCAAAATAATTTTTATTAATTTATAATTCATGTACTAATACAACAAAGAGCACAACCGTCAACAGGCTGACGATTGGCTTTGGGACACTATTCCCAACAGATACCTCTTCACGAGATTATGAATCCAAAGAATTTATCGATGGTAACTCCAAAGATACACTTCATTGGATTCAGCCTCATTTGAAATTGACGGAGGGTGTTGAAAGTCTCTTAGAGGTCAGCAATATGGTCTGGAACAGCTCGGCTCTTAACCAGCATGTCATCTACATATACCTCCATATTGCAGTCGAGTTGATATTTAAAGATCTTGTCCACTAGCCACTGATAGGTAGCCCCTATATTTTTCAAGCCAAAGGGCATTACCCTGTAAAAAAAAGCCTACGATTAGTCATAAAGGCTATTTTCTCCTAGTCTTCAGATGCCATCCGGATCTGATTATAATCAAAGAAGGCATCCATGAAGCTGAGGAGCTCATGTCCAAAAGTTGCATCCACCAGCTGGTCGATCCCAGGCAATGGGTAGCTATTCTTGGGATAGGTTTTGTTTAGATCGATGAAATCGATGACCATACGCCACTTTCTATTCACTTTCTTGACTAGGATAACATTCGCCAACTAGTCTGGGTATATTACTTCTCTGATGAAGCCAGTCTTGATCAACTTGTCCACCTCTTCAGCTATAGCCTTTTGACGATCCGGGGTGAAGCTTCGCTTCTTTTGCTTCACCAAGTGGCGAGTTAGATCCACCTTTAAGTAGTGGGACACCACCTCCAGATCTATGCCAGGCATATTGCAGCCGACCAGGCAAAGAGATCTGCATTGTCCTGTAAAAGAGAAGTTAGTCGACCTTTTGTTACCTCATGTAGGTGTGAGCTGATCTTTACTGTTTGCTTGGGATTTTCTTTCCTCAATAGGATCTCTAGGAGGTCTTCAGATGGCTGGGTGTGCTTCTCAGCTAGGTCATCTTGGGCATTCAATCCTATTGGAAGTTTGGGTTGGGCCTCTGCTTGGGATGGCTGGCCTTCTACTTTGAGCTTGACAGTAAAACACTATCGAGCCATGGCCTGATTGCCTCTGATTTGCCCTACTTCCTTTTGGTTAGAAACTTCACCATCAAATGGTAGCTTGATACTATGACCTTTAAAGTCCACAAGCTCAGACGGCCAAGGATTGCATTGGAGGCTGAAGGGAGTTTAACTACCAAAAATCGACTTGGATCGTCGTTCGTTATGGTGGAGTACCCATTGTGACGAGCAGCCTAATCACTCCCTCTGAAATTATTGAGCCTCCAGAGAAATCTTGAATTGAGATATCAAATCTACTTAGCTGATCTAGGATAAATCCCATTTGAAAGAAGATAGAGTAATACAAAATATCAATCGAGCTTCCATTATCAATAAATACATGGTGTATATTGAAATCAGCAGTATTCACCATTACAATCACCACATCATTGTGCAGGGCTAGCACACCCTCTGCATCTTGCTCTGTAAAGATAATAGCATCTTCGAGCCTATCCTTGAGCCTCAACTTCTTCACCTCTAGAAGCTCTGCTGACCCAGATGACCCCCCAACTATCATGTAGATTTCTCTGCATATGGGTTAGTCTTCTACTACCATCTGTCCCCCCACTTCCTATCTCTTATGCTGCACTGGTGCTAGTTGCAGCTGAGGTAAGGGAACAGTTGCTGAGGCAAAGGAGGTAGCTGCTAAACTCTCGAAGGTCGATGTTGAAGTGCTAGATAAAGTGATTCAACCTTCCCTACCTGACGAGCCTTCAATCCCATTTCGGAGCTGGATGCAATCTTCAGTATCATGACTGTGGTCATGATGGTAGAAGTAGTATTTATTCAGATCGTGGTGGCACTCTGGCTTCGTTTGCATCCTTAAAGGCTGAGGTAGCTCAGCTCGAACCTCCATCAGCACCTCTCCCCTGAAAATATTTAAAGGCGTGTAGTTAGTATAATGCCTTCAAGGTGAGGGTTGTCGATCCCTTCTCTGAGAACTCCGAGATCGATGATTTCAGCCCCCATTTTTCTATCTCTGGAATGGGGATAGGGAGCGCCTATGGATTCTCCCCTCCCATTTTGGAGAGCACTCATTATTCTGACCTACCACAACAGAACCAACAGGGGTGTCTTCTATGAAAACCTCCTCCATGCAGGCATATTTCTCTGTATGGGCAAGTATATCCGGAAAGTCCTAGGGATAAGTCTTTATTAATGACTTTTTAAGGTCATTCTTTAATGGGCCGCCCATCATTGCGGCCATCATGGTTGACTGGTCTAGGTCACAGAATTTTAGGGTCACATTGTTAAAATGATTAACGAAGACACGGATCGACTTGCCCTCCTTCTGCTTGATGGTGTGGAGGTAGTCGGATCGCTTCTGCTGTCACCAACTACTGACAAAGTGATCGACGAAGGACCAACATAGCTCTTCGAAAGAGTGGATGGAGGTTGGCTTTAAGCTCGAATACCACTGTTGAGCAGCTCCCTTGGGAGTAGTGGGAAAGGTTCGTCAGATGATGGTATTTATCACTCCTTGAAGGAGCATCGCCATCTTGAAGGTCTCCAAGTCATCAATGGGGTCGGCGGTCCTATTGTAGGTCTCAAATTGGGGCATCTTGAAGTGTCGAGGGTGTGGCTTTTGCAGTATCCTCGATGCAAAGGATAGCTCACTATTGAACCCTTCATAAGGCTACGTCGAGAAATTATTATAGAGAGCATTATTGACCTTTTTGTCAAGCACCTCGCACCACCTCTCTATGGCCAGATCCCAAACAGTGTAGGCCTTAGAGTACTGAGGAGAACAGCGATCTGGGGTTGAATCATGCCCCGATCACAGACTGGGAGATCGCCGCCTTGCTGGTTCCCGGATCTTGAAGTTGCTTTGGTGGGTTTGCCTCCTCTCTGGGCTCTGAGGAAGCACCCGCAATTGTTCTGGTTGTGGTGGTGGTTGGAAAGCCAGATTTAGTAGGGGCACCACTGCAGGAGGTGTAGGTGGTGCTATTAAGAGTACTTGTAGCATCACTTTCGATCATACAGTGGAATATAATTTAAAAAAAATTAACATACAAATTGGAAGCTTTAACAATTAAAATTGTCGAACCAAATTAAAATCTTAGAATCATTTTGTAGATGTCGAACAAAACAAAATTCAAGCATGCAAAGAGTTAGAAACTTATACTTTCTCAAATGAGCAGTATGGTAAGAAGATGATCTTTATGAGACTCCAAAGCAAAAGTCCTCCAATAGTGATCCACATGGAAGATGATCATGGTCCTTCCCAACTGATGCACCACAGCCTTTTCTTCACAAGAACACTGCTGGCTTCTTTCTCAAAGAACGATCGCACCAATGCACTATTGTCTTTGATTTCTCTACTAGGATCATGCCAAAAGAATTCTCTCTAGAAATCTCACAACTTAGGATTTGATTTTATACTCCAACACATGAGAAAATCAAATCCTAGGATAAGCACACCTCACTTGCTATTTTTTCACCTCTATTCTTTCTATCTTTCCATTCAATTTTTTTCTTGTTTTTCTTCATATTTTTTTCAAGTTTTTTTCTCTCTTATCACATGCCAAGGTCTCTAATTTTTGACCAAAATCAAGCACTTATCCTATAAAAGACACCCCATTTAAATAGGTGAAGAAGGGACGGCAAGGAGACCCAAGGGGCACCAACTCATGGTACTCCACTTCCTCATATGGAGAAATTAATTTTTTGATGAATTAAGTGGCACAGAAGAGGCTTCATGTAGAAGGACTCTTCCTCTTCTACACCTTATAATTCTCTTAATTAATTCTGGCATGTGACATTAAAGAAATCGATAGAAACTAAGAGGTGGTTAAGAGTCTTAAGGAAGAAGGACTCTTCCTCTTCTTAATGCAAAAAGAGGGTGGTGGTATTATTTTTGACATGAAACTAGAGTGGCATGGAGGTGTCCTTCCATATTTGAAACTCTTCCAAGTTAGGTAGGAGTCCAATTAAAATGGACCTAATCCAATCAGGTCAAAAGCAACAGGTTCAATTTAGCTCAAACACTTTGAACTTAACCTAATTAGGAGCTTAGATTAACACAGTGTGCTAGCAAATCAAATTAACCTCAAAGATTTACTTTAAATCCTAATTAAATTAGATCAAGATCAAATCTCAAAGTGTGTGACCCATTGGATTCTAAATCTAGCCAACAGTGGACACAAACTCTTAACCTAATCTTAATCCGATCAGATTAGGTCTGCTCAAAAGTCCCAATTAACTAGGACTCTTTCTAATTAATTCATGAATTAAATTTTTTAATTCTAAAAAGTTCACAAGTCAAGAGTAATGTCTAGCAATATGTCATAACTGCCTGAAAGAGATGAAATTTGATAAAATTATCAAAATACCTTTCAGTGGCTAGTTATCATGCAATTCAATCCTTCAGTCAGACAATATGCCAGATGAGCTATGGACATAAAATCATGTCAAATTTAATTATTTATCTAAATATATCTCGATCAGAAGGTGATGATTCAGTTGATGATATATTAGAATTCTTTTCTAATTATCATCTTGCTTTAACCAAAGACTTCCAGAATCATCAACCTATGAGATAACATAGGATATCCTCACCCCTTATTAAGAGTGATTGATCCCTTATTGACTACTCACAACCTCCATGCATGCTTCACCACATCTAGAACACCCCATACTAGGATCAAAGAATCAAGTGAGGAAGTGAACTAAAATATGGATTCACGTACATAAGATACCATGGTGATCTCCGGTCAAAAGATTACTTGCACAACTCCCACTAGAGAACAATCAGTTGACATGTAAATAAGACTCCATCAGATATTCTCTCATAGGTCTATTCAGTGAACTCATTCTCTAATGAGTATCCACATTCTTGTATTAGTATCGCCACATAAGTGGTTTTGAGATCAACCACCTTCACCACTGAGCATATGTAAGATGTACCAGTCTTACCGGTAACATTGATCCTCGACTCAATAAATCAATGACTGAAATATTTAGGTCAAGACTATCAAAATTTAGGTCTCACTGGTATGATCTCATCATGGCCCTAAAATCATTACCCAGACCCATGGAGTTCATTATAATCTTAAAACCAATAATAAGATGCAGCATATAATGAATCGAAAAGCTTATTTATTAAATAATAATGTCAAATACGTGAGTTTGAAAGATAAATAATAAAAAAAATATCTCATCACAATCTATATACGATTGACTTATAGGATATTATTCTTTCAATCTCCCATTTGCACTAAAGCCAATCGTCCCTATATTTGATGCCCATACAATCTAGGTGGTGATCAAACTATTGCAGTGACAAGCCTTTAGTGAATGGGTCTGCTATATTATTCTTGGTGTCAACTCACTCCACGATCACATCACGTCTTTCGGCTATCTCCCGAATGAGGTGAAACCATCTTAGGATGTGCTTAAATTATGATGAGACCTTGGTTCCTTAGCTTGAGCAATTGCCTCAGTATTATCACAATAAAGGGGCACTGGTTGTTCAATTTTCAGAACCACACCCAATTCTACGATGAACTTCTTCATCCAGATGGCCTCCTTAACAGCCTCACTAGTAGCAATGTACTCAGCCTCAGTGACTGAGTTAGCAATAGTTTATTGTTTGAAACTCTTCCAACTTATTGCTCTACCATACAGGGTGAACACATATCCAGATATGAATTTGCTATCATTCAGATTAGATTGAAAATTAGAGTTAATATAACCTTTCAATTTTAAATGAGATCTTTCATATATAAAAAAATATCTCTAGTCCTTCGTAAGTACTGGAGTATGTTTTTCACAGCTTTTCAATGATCCTTCTTGGGATCCACTTAAAATCTGCTTACAATGTCTAAAGCATTAGCCACATCAGGTCTGGTATACAGCATAGCATACATAATTGATCCTACAGCCGAAGTATAAGGAATAAAACCCATTCTTTTCTCTCTTTAGATGTCTTAGGAGATATCTTCTTTGAGAGTTGTATGCCATGACGCATGGGAAAGTAATCTCTTTTACTTCCTTCATATTGAACCTTTTCAACTAAAGGTTTATGTACCTAGACTGAGACAAACCAAGCATCCTCTTCGATCTATCCCTATAGATCTTTATATCAAGTATATAGGATGCTTCACCCAAGTCTTTCATGAAAAACTTTTATGATAGCTATGTCTTGACCGATTGCAACATAGAAATATCATTTTCAATGAGCAGTATGTCATCCACATATAAGATCAAGAAGATAACAGCACTCTCACTAGTCTTGTTATATATACAAGGTTCATCCATAATTTTGATAAAGCCAAACGATTTGTCTGTCTCATCAAAATAGAGTTCCAGCTCCTCGATGCATGCTTTAATCCATAGATAGATTATTTAGCTTGCATACTTGATTTGCTCTCCCACTAGAGACAAATCTCTCTGGCTGAGCTATATAGATTTTCTCCTCAAGATTTTCATTGAGGAAGATAGTCTTGACATCCATCTGTCAGATCTCATAGTCATAGTATGCAGCAATAGCAAACATAATCTGAATAGACTTGAGCATGGCTATGGTAAAGGATTTCATTATAATCAACACCTTATTTTTATCTGAAACTTTTTGCCACCAGCCTGACCTTATAGGTCTTTACCTGGCCATTTGCTCTAATCTTCTTCTTGAAAATCTATTTGCAGCCTATCGGGGTTAGACCCTCAGGCGCATCAATCAAAGTCCAAATTTGGTTGGTATATATGGAGTCCATTTTGGATTTCATGGCTTTAAGCCATTATCAGAGTCACCACTTATGATAGCTTCTAAATAGGTCGTAGGATCATCATTCGCAATGATATGGGATGTGTTGTCATTTTCAATAATAAACCCATACTTGAGTGGTACAATACACACTCTACTTGACCTTCAAAGAGGAGGTGTGTGTAGTGGCTGTGTTTCAATGATGGGCACATCTAGTAGAGAGTCAACTTGCTGATTCTGGATAGATTGTAAGTCTTGAACTTCCTCAAGTTCCACTGACCTCCCACTATCTCCTTCTTGGATGAACTCTTTCTTCAAGAAAACGACATACCTACCAACAAACATCTTTTGTTGAGTAGGGTGGTAGAAGTAATATCCTATACTCTTCTTGAGATAATCTACAAATCTATATTTTTCTGATCTAGCACTAAGCTTATGTCCCTCAACTTTTTTCACGTAAGTAGGGCAACTCCAAATCTTAAGGTGTCTAAGACTAGGCCTCTTCCCTTTCCATATCTCATATGGAGTGTAAGAGACAGATTTTGATGATACTTTGTTCAAAGCATATACCATGGCCTCGAGAGCAAATCTCTAAAAGGAGATCGAAAGATCCGTGAAACACATCATGGACCGCACCATATCTAATAAGGTGCGATTCCTCCTTTCTGCAATACCATTTAATTATGGTGTGTAAGAAGGTGTCCACTGAGAGAGAATATGTTGGATTATGATAATATAATGGATGTATGAATTTTATAATTTTGCATAATGAAATTCATAATTATCAAACCATAACTCAAGACCTCGGTGATTGACAATCATATATCTAAACATGCATGATACTATGGAAGATATAGAAGAATACCTGTATCGCTAAATTCAAAAAATTTTGATAAAGCTTCCACTAGGTACCTTAGCATTCACCCTCCAATGGTGATCCACACAGAGATTGGATCAAGACACAAGCTCTTTCAAGACTTTTTTCACTAATTTGGGCAGCACAACACTCCTCTTGTGTTTTCTGAACACCCTTCTCCCTTGGCTTGTCTTTCTCTATCTTTCTTATCTCTTTGTCTTTCTTTACTATCTTCCTAAGCCCTTATTTTAAATCAGACTTGCCCTTACTATAATTGGACTTGTCCTAACAAGGCAAGGAAGAAAGAAATTGGACAAACTAGAGATGAATGTAAGAAAGAAGAGATAGACTTCTGAATGCCAAAACATCGGAGACTCCACGCTATTTATAATTAGCATGGAGATGCATATCAATGGGTGCTATCTAATCCACATGCCCCAAATCAAATTTCAGAGGTCTTTCCACATCCTAAATTGAGGAAAAGTCATATCTAATAAGAGTCCTTTTACAGGTGAAACTCTCTTATCAGATACGATGTTTTATTCTTCTCCCACGCACGCCCAATAAAAGATGCGATAAGCATCTTTTCATTAATCAGATTATTTTTAGATTTTTACATGTGAAAACTCTTTCCTTAAATGTTTAAAAATCAAAAAATTATCTGATACAAGTAGCACCTAAGAGACTTAAAGCAGAAGGAGTCTATGCGGTCTTTTATCGGTGTTTCTGAAGAGTCGCGTCGCAATAATTTTTAGCACCCTCCTTCTCCACCACAGATCAACACCTCACGCCATCCAAGAGCCTATAGTGGAGGTGCCATCTAGCTCTTTAGGCATGGAAAAACTCAGAAATAAGGTGGCATGGGTGTTTGGTTATAAGTCCATAACCACATGGAGTCTTTAGTCCATATCTATCCATAACACCAAGTCAAAGCTAACCCAATCGAATTAGGCCAAACCAAATAAGAGGAATTTAATTAGGTGCCAATTTTGGCTAACCTAAATTAGACCCAAATAAATCATGAGCTTAATTAACTCAATTTTATTCAAATTAGAACCAAAATCGAAACCGATTTGATTCTAGGAGCTAGTGTTTACAACATGTGCTAGCATGTTAACTCTACAAACTTAATCTAATCCAATTAGATCCTTGATTAGTGTCTTTTGTGTATGATCCATTGGATTCTTCATCTAGCTAGCAGTAGATCCAGATGCAAGTGGACCAAATTTGATTAGAACCTTTCTAATCGATTTAGGTCTGAAACAAGCTAATCTGAATTCAGCAATTAGAATCCTGTCTAATTGGTGATCAAATTAACCTTAATTTGATCAAATCTACAAGTCAAGATTGATGTATAGAAATGTATCATGACTACCTAGAAGATGTAGAATTTGGTGAAAAAAATCAAATATGTCCTTCAGTGGTAAGTTACCGTGCAATCCGGTCCTTTGATCATCCTGCATCCCAAATATGTTTATGAGTATAGAATTATGTCAAAATTAATACATATTCTTATTGATTCTTTATCAATCAATGATAACTCTAATGAAGTATTAGAATTTTTATCTAACCTTCATTTGCTTTGGCCAAAGTCTTCTTGAGTTTATCAAGAGAAAAGAATACATAGGATGTCATCTCTTCTTACTAAGAGTGATCAATTCTTTGTTGATCTACTCACAACCTTCATACACACTCCACCATATTCAGAACATCCCGTATATGATTTAATATTATATTTGAGTGTGAACCAAAATATGGATTCATATATACAAGATTCCATGGTGGTCTCAGGTCTAAAGATTATTTGCACAACTTTCACTTAGAGAATTATCTTTTGACATGTAAGTAATACTCCATAAGATATTCTCTGTTGGTGGGTTAATTTAGTGAACTCATTCCTTAATGAGCATCCACACCCTTGTATTAATGTCCCCACATAAGTGGCTTGTGACATCAGCCACCCTCTCTATCGAGCATACAAAGGATGTGTTAGTCTTTCCGAACATTGATCCCCGACTCAATATTCTTATGATCAAAATATTTAAGATTAAAATTTTAAGATTTTAGATCTCACAGGCATGGCCCATCCATATCCTCTAAAACCATTATCCTAATCTATGGAGTTCATCATAATTCTTAATGTAAAAAGATGCAACTGAAATGATGAATAAAAATTACCTCATTTTATTATATTAAATAATATCTTTACATGAATTGAAAGAATATATAAGTCCCATCACATAACCCTTGTGATTGCCTTGTAGGGTATTTCTTCTTTCAATCTCCTACTTGCACTAAAGTCAATTGCCTTTGTATTTCAATCCCATATAATCAAGATGGTGATCAAACAGTTGCTATGGTAATGCCTTAGTGAATGGGTTTGCTATATTATTCTTAGTTTTACTCATTCTAATATAACATCTTGTCTTTCAACAATCTCTTGAACGAGGTGGAAGCGTCTGAGGATGTGCTTTGATCTATGATGAGATCTTGATTCTTTAGCTTGAATAACAGCACCAGTATTGTCACAATAAAGAGGCATTGGTCCTTCAATCATAGGAACAACTCCTAACTCTATGATGAATTTTTTATCTAGACAGCTTCCTTAGCGGCTTCACTAGCAGCGATATATTCTGCTTCAATAGTTTAGTTAGCTATTATCTACTGCTTCAAACTTTTCAACTCACTGCTCCTCCATTCAGGTAAAACATATCCTGAATTGACTTGCTATCATCTAGTTCAGATTGAAAACTAGAATATGTATATCCTTTTAGCTTTAATTCTGATCCTCCATATATTAGAAAAATATCTTTAGTTCTTCTCAGATACTTAAGAATATTTTTCACAGCTTTCCAATGATCTTCTAATGGATCAGCCTGATACCTGCTGACTATGCCTAATGCATAAGCCACATTAGACCTGGTACATAGTATGGCATACATAATAGATCCTACTGCCGAAGCATAAGGAATAAAATTCATTCTTTCTCTTTCTTCTAGTGTCTTTGGATACATTTCTTAGAGAAATGTATGCCTTGACTTATGGGCAAGTAACCTCTTTTACTCCCCTCCATGTTGAATCTCTTCAATACTAAGTTAATGTATCTAGATTGAAAGAAACCTAGCATCTTTTTAGATCTATCTTTATAGATCTTTATATCCAAAATGTAGGATGCCTCACCCAAATCTTTCATGAAAAGCTTGTTAGATAGCCAAGTTTTGACTGACTAGAGCATTGGGATATCATTCCCAATCAATAATATGTCATCAACATACAATACTAAGAAGACTAAGGCACTCCCACTAGCCTTCTTGTACACACATAGTTCATCCATATTTTTATGAAGCCAAACTCTTTGATTGTCATATCAAATTGGATATTCTAACTCTTTGATGCCAGCTTTAATCCATAAATGAATCTTTTAAGCTTGCATACCTGATTTGACCTCCACTAGAGACAAAACCTTCTGGCTGAGTCATATAGACCTCTTTCTCAAGATCACCATTAAGGAAGGCGGTCTTGACATCCATCTGTCAGATTTCATAATTATAGTATGCAGCTACAGCAAGTAAAATCTGTATAGATTTCAACATAGCCACTGTGAAAAAGTTTTATCATAATCAATCCCTTGCTTATGTCTGAAACCTTTTGCCACTAACCTAGCTTTGTTGGTTTCAATTTGGCGATCTGCTCCGATCTTCTTTTTGAAGACCCACTTGCACCCTATTGGGGGTATACCCTCAGGTGTAACAACCAGTGTTCACACTTGATTGGAATACATTGAGTCCATTTCAGATTTCATAGCATCGAGCCACTTGTTAGAGTCTTTACTCATGACGGCTTCCGAATAAGTCAATGGATCATCATCCTGAATGATACTAGTCTCATTATCATTTTCTATGATGAAACCATATCTTGAGGGTGCATAACACACTCTATCTGACCTTCAGAGAGGAGGTGTATATTTTGGATGTACCACATTATTAGGTACTTCTGGTTGAGAAACTTCCATGATAATTCTAGAATACTTTGTAGGTCTTGAACTTTCTTGAGTTCAATATTCTTCCCACAGCCTCCTTCTTGGATCAATTTTTTTCCAAAATTATGGCATGCTTACTGACAATTACCTTTTATTCAGTAGGGTGGTAGAAATAATATCCTCTAGTTTTCTTAGGATATCCTACAAATAAATACTTGTCCGATCTTACACCTAGCTTATGTCCAAAAATATTTTAACATAAGCAGGACAGCCTCATATTTTGAGATGTTTAAGACTGGGCTTCTTACCATTCGATAATTCATATGGAGTGCTAGGTACTAATTTTGAAGGCACTCTATTAAGAATATATGCGGCAGTTTCCAGGACATATCTCCAGAAAGATATTGAAAAATCAGTATAGCACATCATAGACTGTACCATTTCTATAAGAGTACGATTCCTCCTTTCTGCTACACCATTCAACTGTGGCATATAAGGAGGTGTCCATTCAGAGAGAATTTCTTATCCTTTAAGATGATCAAAAAATTACTGGATAAATTTTTACCACCTCAATCAGATCGAAGGACTTTAATACCTTTTTCAGTTTATTTTTCGACCATCTTTTGATATTCTTTAAACTTATCAAATGCATCGGATTTATGTTTCATAAGATATACATATTCATATCTTGATAAGTTACCTGTAAAAGTTATAAAATAAGAATATCCTCCTCTGGCTAAAGTTGTCATTGGCCTACATACATCTGAATGTACTAAGGTCAATAACTCATTTGTCTTTTCTCCATGTCCAGAGAATGGAGTCTTGGTCATTTTTTTCCATGAGATAAGATTCACAAGTTCCATATGATTCAAAATCATATGGTTCAAAGAATTTCTCTTTGTACAACTTGCTTATCCTTGACTCACCAATATAACCAAGACGGCAATGCCAGAGAAATGATATATTTATGTCTTCTCTCTTTTTTTTATATTTTCATGAATATAAAAAATATTTTCATTAAGTAATAGAATTAGAAGACCATTATCAAAATATCCATTGCCAAAGAATTCATTTGCACAAAATATAGAGCAACCATTGCCCATAAATTTTATTTCATATCCACATTGTATCAAATTAGGTACAGATATGATATTTCTCAGAATCTTTGGCACGTAATAATATTTTTTAATTCTAGAGTTTTCCTGACGGTAGGTCCAGTAGGTAAGTTCCTACAGCTTCAGCAGAGATTGATTCTCCACTAGCACCGAAAAGCTTGAACTTATTTTCTTCAGCCCTTTGATTCTTTGTAATCCCTACAACAAATTACAAATATGAGAACCACATGCAGTATCCCATACCCATGAATTACTTACTGAAGAACTTAATGAAAATACAGTTTGTATCATATACATACCTTTGTGTACCACACTTGCATTTTCTTTTATCTTTGCAAGAAAACTCTTGCAATTTCTTTTCCAATGTCCCGTCTTGCCACAGTGATAATATGTCATATATGCAGGGACATGCTTTTCCTTGTTCTTCTTGAAAGTGCTTCTTTTAGGATTCAATTTCTTTCCTTTCTTTGAACCCTTCCTGTGCATATTATTTTTGTCCACCATAAGAAGTGGACCTTTCTCTCCCTTTATATGATTTTCAACTATTTTTAATATATTTAATAGCTTTGGCAGGGAAATGTCTAGTTTGTTCATATGGTAATTCATCACAAACTGGGAGAAAATTTGGGAGAGACTGAAGGATTAGATCTTAAATGAGTTCTGTATCCATGGTGAATCCTAATTGACCTAATCTGGTGATCAAGTCAATCATCTTCAGCACATGATTTTGATCTGGAGTTCCCTCAGTCATCCGAGCCCGAAACAACTGCTTAGATAATTCATATTTAGCAGTTCGGCTCTGCTCTCCATATAGCTCTTTTAAATTGAGTAGTATGGAAGAAGCATCCATATCCTCATGTTGCCTCTGTAATTCATTACTCATAGAGGCCAACATTATACATTTACCAACCATGCTGTCATTTTGCCACATCTTATATGTGGCTTTTCTTCCTCTGAAGCATCTTCACTGACTGGATCAGGGTCAGGTGTGTCTAGAATATTAGACAACTTTTCTTGCATAAGCACTATATGTAAGTTTCTCAGCCAGTCCACATAATTGGGATCAGTCAGCTTATTTGCATCAAGGATGCAACGTAGTGAGAGTGAAGTAGCCATAATATAGAGTTTTAATCTACAAGAATTAAGAATAATCATATAAGCAAATAATTCATAGTGATATGTATAACTAGATGAGGTCTTTATTCTAGTTATTACTCTCACTATTTTATCATATACCATAGCCTTCTTTATGATAGACGAGAAATCCTAAATCGGTCTCTCAGTGGGGTTGAGATCCTTATTCCTCAAAGAAGTCTTATGGATAGCACAACAAACTCCAGTGAGATCAAAGGTAGAAAAATCTTTTCAATTATATTCTCAATATAAACTGTCTCTAAAATATTTATAGTCTTATGGATAGCACCATAAATCATAATATTTTAGTTAAGTCAAACCCTTCATTTCTATACAGCCATATTTGAAATTAATATTGCTCTTGTGAATAGCACAACAAAGCAATAATAATTCAAATATGCCATAAGCATTCATAATGCACCAAGATTTTATTATATTAGCCCCATAGTAAGTCTTGTGGATAGCACAATAAACTTACCATGGTTCTTAAATAATAATCATCTTAGCATGAAGGAAGGCTTTAGTAGTGTAATAAACACTGAGCAGACCAAATTCAAGATTTAGACTAATCCAATTGGTTAGGTAAGTAGGTGGAGGTCTCTCTGTTGCTTTTTTTAGACACCAATAAATTAGTCAGATCAGTCAATGAACCAATTAAAGAATCACCTTTAACACTTGCCTAGACTCCAATTTTTTAATCAACTCAAGAATTGGTTAGCCATTGATTTTGATCACTACGACTTAATATATTTTTTTTATGAGGGCTTTACTGGTCACAAGCACATCCTTAAAATTTAACTATATGATTATGATCTAACAAGTATATATTAAATAAATCATAGCAAAGTTATTTACATAATATAACACATACAGTATATCATATGCATACAACTCACATGTATGTATAATTCTATATATAGACATGCTCATATGATTGAACCAATCAAGATTGGCTTTGATACCACTGTTGGGTTATGATAGCATAGTGAAAGTATGAATTTTATAATTTTGTATAATAAAATTTATAATTATCAAACCCTAACTCAAGACCTCTTTGGTGATTAACAATTATATATCTAAACATGCATGATACTATGGAAGATATAGAAGAATACTCGTATCGCTAAGTCCAAAAATTTCGACAGAGCTTTCACTAGGTGCCCAAGCATTCGTCCTCCAATGATGATCCATACAGAGACTGGATCAAGACACAAGCTCCTTCAAGACTTTTTTTCACTAATTTGGGCAGCACAACACTCCTTTTGTGTTTTCTGAACACCCTTCTCCCTTGGCTTGTCTTTCTCTATCTTTCTTATCTCTTTGTCTTCTTTTACTATCTTTCTAAGTCCTTATCCTAAACCAGACTTGCCCTTACTATATTTGGACTTGTCCTAACAAGGGAAGGAAGAAAGAATTGGACAAACTAGAGATGAATGTAAGAAAGAAGAGATAGACTTCTGAATGCCAAAACACCGGAGACTCCATGCTATTTATAATTAGCATGGAGATGCATATCAATGGGTGCTATCCAATCCACTTACCCCAAATCAAATTTTAGAGGTCTTTCTACATCTTAAATTGAGAAAAAGTCATATCTGATAAGAGTCCTTTTGCGGGTGAAACTCTCTTATCAGATACGACGTTTTATTCTTCTTCTGCACGCGCCCAATAAAAGATGCGATAAACATCTTTCCATTAATCAGATTATTTTCAAATTTTTACACATGGAAACTCTTTCCTCAAATGTTTAAAACCAAAAATTATCTGATATAAGTGGTTCCTAAGAGACTTAAAGCAGAAGGAGTCTACGCGGTCTTTTATCAGTGTTTCTGAAGAGTCATGTAGCAACAATTTTTAGTGCCCTCCTTCTCCACCATAGATCAGAACCTCATGCCATCCAAGGGCCTATATTGGATGTTCCATCTAGCTCTTTAGGCATGGAAAAACTCAAAAAATAAGGTGGCATGGGTGTTTGGTTATGAGTCCATAACCACATGGACTCTTTAGTCCATATCTATCCATAACACCAAGTCAAAGCTAACCCAATCCAATTAGGCCAAACCAAATAAGAGGAATTCAATTAGATGCCAACATTTGGCTAATCTAAATCAGACCCAAATAAATCATGAGCTTAATTAACTCAAATCTATTCAAATTAGAACCGAAATCGAAATCGATTTGATTCTAGGAGCTAGTGTTTGTAACATGTGCTAGCATGTTAACTCTGCAAACTTAATCTAATCGAATTAGATTCTTGATCAGTCTCTTTTGTATGTGATCCATTGGGTTCCTCATCTAGCTAGCAGTAGATCCAAATACAAGTGGACCAAATTTGATTAGAACCTTTCTAATCGATTTAGGTCTGAAACAAGCTAACCTGAATTCAGCAATTAGAATCATGTCTAATTGGTGATCAAATTAAACCTATAATTTGATCAAATCTACAAGTCAAGATTGACGTCTAGCAATGTATCATGACTACCTAGAAGATATAAAATTTGGTAGCAAAAATCAAATATGCCCTTCAGTGGTAAGCTACCATGCAATCCAGTCCTTTGATCATCCTGCAACCCGAATATGTTTATGAGTATGGAATCATGTCAAAATCAACACATATTCTTATTGATTCTTTATCAATCAATAATAACTCTAATGAAGTATTAGAATTTTTATCTAACGTTCATTTGCTTTGGCCAAAATCTTTCTGAGTTTATCAAGAGAAAAGAATACATAGGATGTCATTTCTTCTTACTAAGAGTGATCAGTTTTTTGTTGACCTACTCACAATCTTCATACACACTCCACCATATTTAGAACATCCCGCATATGATTTAATATCATGTTTGAGTGTGAACCAAATATGGGTTTATATGTACAAGATTCTATGGTGGTCTTAGGTCTAAAGACTATTTACACAACTCTCACTTAGAGAATTATCTTTTGATATATAAGTAAGACTCCATAAGATATTCTCTATTGGTGGGTTAATTTAGTGAACTCATTTCTTAATGAGCACCCACACCTTTGTATTAGTATCCTCACACAAGTGGCTTGTGAGATCAGCGACCCTCTCTATCAAGCATACAAAGGTTGTGCCAGTCTTTTCGAACATTGATCCCCGACTCAATATTTTTCGATCAGAAATATTTAAGATTAGAATTTTAAGATTTTAGATATCACAAGCATGATCCACTCATGTCCTCTAAAATTATTATCCTAATTTATGAGGTTCATCATAATCCTTAATATAAAATGATGTAATGAAAATGATGAATCAAAAATACCTCATTTTTATTTATATCAAAACAAATGTCTTTACATAAATTGGAAGAATATATGAATAAGTCCCATCATATAACCCTTGTGATTGGCTTGTAGGATACTTCTTCTTTGAGAATACCATTTTATTTAAATGATTGAGGAACTCACTAGTTAAGTATTCTCCTTCTCAATCAAATCGAAGAGCTTTAATACTTTTACTAGTTTATTTCTCAACCATTCTTTGATACTCTTTAAACTTGTCAAAGGCTTTGGATTTATATTTTATTAAATACATATATCAAAACCTAGACTTATCATCAATAAATGTGATGAAGTAGGAGTATCCATCTCTGGCTTGAGTCGATATTGGACCACAAACATCCATATATACATGTTCGAAAATGTCACTCGTCTTTTCTCCATGTCCAGAAAATGGAGTCTTGATAATTTACTTATGAGATAAGATTCACAAGTTTCATATGATTCAAAATCATAAGGATCAAAGAATTTATCTTTATATAACTTATTAATTCTGGACTCATTTATATGATCAAGTTGGCAGTGCCAGAGGTATGTGACATTCACATCCTCTCTCTTTCTTTTCTTCATATTATCAACATGAAGTATATTATCACTAAGTGATAGAAATAAAAGGCCATTATCAATAAAAGTATTTCCATAAAATTTATTAGAAAATAAATAGAACAATCATTATTCTTAGCTTTTATTTTAAATCTTTGTTCTAATAATAAGGATACAAAATAATATTTTAATAAATTTTAGAATATAGTAACAGATCTTTGGTTCTAAAATTTTATCTGAAGACAACTTCAAAATCTTGGTTCCCACAGCTTCGGCCTGGATGGACTCTCCACTAGCACCGAATAGCATAAGGTCACCTTTACTCTGACTCCTTATTTTCTGCAGACTCTGCAACAATTTACAAAGGTATAAGCCACAGGCGGTATCTAATGTCTAAGAATTTGAAATTAAAGTACTTGTGATAAGTTTGTTTGCATCATATACAAACTTTTAGCAATATTTGCTTCCTTATATTTTACAATTATAAGGTATTCCTTGTAGTTCCTCTTCCAGTGCCCGTCATTGCCATAGTGATAGCAAGTACCTTTGGCGGAGACCTTCTTCGCCTTCTTCATGGAGATGCTAGCCTTAGGGTTCAATTTTTCTTAGAACCCTTTTTGTCTTTCTTCTTGTTGATCTTATCTACAAGAAGAATTAGAGAATTTTTATCTTTGAAATGGCTCTCTATTATTTTGAGCATATTCAGTAGTTCAGGAAGACTAATATTTAGTTGTTCATATGGTAGTTAATGACAAACTGAGAGAAGGAATCGAGGAGCGACTACAAAATCAAATTTTGACTAAGTTCACCATCCATAGCAAAATCCAGTTGTCCCAGACGAGTGATCAAATCAATCATCTTATGAACATGAGTTTGCATAGATGTGCCTTCAATCATTCAGACACTGAACAACTGCTTAGATATCTCATATCTAGTAGTTCAGCTTTAGTCTTCATATAACTCCTTTAGATTAAGGAGTATAAAAGGAATATTCATGTCCTCATACCGTCTTTGAAGCTCATTGTTCATTGAGGCAAGTATGATATACTTGACAGTCACACTGTCATCCTTTCATATTTTATATGTGACCCTTTCTTCCTCGGATGCATCTTCTCCAATCGTATTAAGTGCAGATGAATCTAGTATATAGGAGACTTTCTCCTATGTGAGAACTACTCTCAGGTTTCTCAACCAGTCTACATAATTTGGTTCGGTTAATTATTTGCATCTAGTATGCCTTGAAGTGACGATGAGGATGTCATTTATGTAATTAATCTACAATAACAAGAACACAATATAAGTAGAAAACTCATGATGACATGCACAACTAGATTAGGACTTTTGTCTAATTGTATCTCCCACTATTTTAATGAATTTTATAGTCCTCAAGCATAAAAATTAAGAAACATCAATATGTTTCTAAGTAGGATAAAGATCCCTATTCATCACAAAAATCTTGTGGATAGCACAATAAATATTCATGAGTTCAAGAGTAGGTAACTCTTTATCAATTGTACTTCATACAATTCTCAACATTTTTCTCTCTTGTCTCTAAATCACTCATCGTCTTGTGGATAGCATCATAAACTATAGTATTTTAGTTAAGTTAACCCTTCATTCTCATATGGTCATACTTAAACAATGCTGTCCTTATGAATAGCACAATAAAGCAATACTATTCAAATATACCATAAGCATCAGTATACATTTAGTCAACATCATATCAATTTTTATAGTAAGTCTTATGGATAGCACAACAAACTCACTAAGATCTTGATATACTCTATTGACCAAGCATGAAGAAAGGTTTTTGTAATATTTACATCACTAATCAATCTAAGTCCAAAACTCAATAAGATCAAATTGGCCAGATAAGTAGGTAGAAGGCTTCTCATAACTTTTCTTAGACAGCAACAAAGTTAGTCAGACCAGCATATAGACCTAATTAGGAAATCACCTTTAACACTTATCTAGACACCAATTGATCAAAAGAATTCAATTTTTGATTTGTAAGTGAATCCCGATACTACTACTTAATTTGATTTTTATGGAGGTCTTGGACCAGTCCCAGCACATCCTAAATATTACATAATATGTAATATACAAATCATGCTATTCAACATGCTTTTTCAGGTTATAATATCATTCATATTATTATACCAAAATAATTACAATAATCACAAAAGGGTGTACAAATGACTTAACATATATCAAGTTTAGTCAATATAAAACAAACCTTAATCGAATTAGGCATGCAATACAATACACCCTTAATCAAAATGATTTAAGCACCAAACAACCATGAATCATAAAATTTCATATTATTATAAATTTAAATTTTAATAACTAAAATTTAAATCTATAGTTCAAATAAAAGTCAAAAATAATTTTTGATTTTTAAGATCGATGCTAGAAATCGATGCAACATTTTGGCAAAATATGAATTAGATCAAATCTATATTACAATTTGTGTACTTGTTTGATCGAATCTAACAATGGTGGCTCTAATACTACTATTAGATTCCAGTCACATAGTGGAATATAAATTTTTAAGAAAAATTTGATATGCAAATCGAAAGCTTTAACAATTAAAACTGTTGAACTGAAACTCAAACCCTAGAATCATCTTGTAGATGTCGAACCAAACAAAATTCAAGCATGCAAAGAGTTAGAAACTTATATTTTCTCAAATGAGTAGTATGGTAAGATGGTAATCTCCATGAGACTCTAAAACAGAAGTCTTCCAATAGTGATCCACACGAAAGATGGTCCAGGTCTTTTCCAATCGGTGCACCACCACAGCCTTTTTTTCACAAGAATACTGCTAGCTTCTTTCTCAAAGAATGATCGCACCAACATACTATTGCCTTTGATTTCTCTATTAGGATCATACCAAAAGAATACTCTCCAGAAATCTCACAATCTAAATTTAATTTGTACTCCAACACATAGAAAATTAAACCTTAGGACAAGCACACCTCACTTGCTATTTTTTTCACCTCTCTTTTTCTATCTTTTTCACTTAATTTTTTCCTTGTCTTTCTTCAACTTTTTTTAATTCTTTTCTCTCTTATCACACACCAATGTCTCTAATTTTTTACCAAAATCCAGCACTTATCCCATAAGAGGCACCCCATTTAAATAGGTGAAGAAAAGTTGGCAAGGAGACCCAAGGGGCACCAACTCTTGGCACTCCACTTCCTCATGCAGAGAAATTAATTCTTTGATGAATTAAGTGGTGCAGAAGAGGCTTCACATCGAAGAGCTCTTTCTCTTCTGTATCCCATAATTTTTTAATTAATTCTGGCATATGACATTAAAAGAATCGGTGGAAAACTAAACGGTGATTAAGAGTCTTAAGGAAGAAGGACTCTTCCTCTTCTTAACGCAAATAGAGGGTGGCAGCATTTATTTTTGATGTGAAACTAGAGTGGCATAAAGGAGTCCTTCCACACTTGAAACTCTTTCAAGTTAGGTAGGAGTCCAATTAAAATAGACTTAATCCAATCAGATCAAAGGCAACAAATTCAGTTTAGCTCAAACACTTTGAACTTAACCTAATTAGAAATTTGGGTTAACACAATGTACTAACAAATCAAATTAACCCCTAAGATTACTTTAAATCTTAATTAAATCAAATAAGACCAAATCTCAAAGTGTGTGACTTATTGGATTCTAAATCTAGCCAACAGTGGACACAGACTCTTGATCTAATCCTAATCCGATCAGATTAGTGTTAGATGTGTGCCCTAGATGCCAGATCGGCTGAC
>KE506165.1:75000-88068 GCA_000441515.1 Elaeis oleifera
CGACCCAGTTCGCAGGCTTGTTCAGCTTTTGAAGTCTATACACATCCTCCACTTGCCGTTCGTCTTCTTGACGAGAACCACATTGGAGACCCAGTTCAGATAGTTGACTTCTCTGATGAATCCGGCTTTTAGAAATTTATCAACTTCCTCAGATATTGCCTTCTGCCATTCTGGTGCATGACTTTGGATTTTCTCCTTCATCGGTCGATGCTTGGGATCAATAGCTAAACGGTGTTCCATGACTTCCGCATCAATCTCCGACATGTCTGTCGGAACCCAAGCGAAAATATCCGCATTCTTTTGTAGAGAATTGATGAGCTGTGTCCGTACTTCTTCTCCTAGGTTGGAGCCGATCTTCACCAAGTGCTCTTCATTTCCATCATTAAAGGAACCATGACAAGATCTTCAATTGGCTCATCCTGTTCTTCAGCAAGGTCGTCATGGGTGTCTAATCCATCAACCAGACAGGGGTCAGACTGACCATTCCTTTGTGAGGCTATGTTATAGCAGTGCCTTGCCAGGATTTGATCTCCTCTGACCTCTCCGACCCCTTGGCCGATAAGAAATTTCAATTTCAAATGGTAGGTTGATACCACAGCTCGAAGGGCGTTGAGGTCAGGTCGGCCGAGTATTGCATTGTAGGCAGACGATGCCCTTACTACTAGGAAATCCACCTCCGCTCTAGATTATTTTGGGTACCGATCTGCAACTACGATCAAAATTATTACTCCTTCCACAAGCACAGCATCGTCAGTGAATCCTACCAATGGGGAGTTTATCTGTCCTAATCGATCATCTGGAATGGATATTTTTGAGAATGCATCGTAAAACAAAATATCGGTCGAGCTTTCATTGTCAACAAGAATGCGGCATACATCATAATCAGCAATATTCAAAGAGACTACAACCGTATCATTATGGGGAATTGAATCCCCTGGACATCTTTTCAGTAAAGGTTATAGATTCTTCAGTTCTCTACCGCTTGGGCAGTCCGGTCGATCCACTGATCGCTCCCCATTGGGGTCCTCTAGAGATGGTGTTGATGATCCCGATCGGAGATCGATCTTCAGGCTGCTCCTCCCTCCTTGGCGGCTCTGGTTGTGGTAGGGTCCTCGGTCGATCTTCCCTGCCTTCCGACTGGCATCGGATGAATCTGTTGAACCGACCTCGTCTGATGAGCTCCTCGATCTCATCTCGGAGCTGAATACACTTCTCCGTGTCGTGGCCATGGTCACGATGATAGAGGCAGAACTTGTTAGGGTTGTGCTTCCCGGAGTGTGTGCGCATCATTTTCGACCTTGGCAGTTACTCCCTGATTTCCATCAGCACTTGAGCTTTTGGAGCATTGAGAGGGGCGTAGTTGTAGAATCTTCCTGACGGAGAGCTCCGTCGAACTCTACGGTCCGGGCTTCTCTACCTACGAGCTCGGGGGAGTGTTCGGACACGCTCCTTTTCGGGGGGAGTTCGAGAACATGGTTGAGCTTCACTCGGCCCTTTTTCAGCTGCGGAGTTGCTGGGATCACCTGCCTGTCACTCCTTCGTGGCCTCTTCATCTTTCAGCTTGAAGGCTTCTTCTGCTCGGGCATATCCTTCAGCTCAAGCCAGCAAATCAGCAAAGTCTCTAGGATACTTCTTTCCAGAAAAATAGAAGGTCATTCTTTTGAAGACCGCTCTTTAGAATGGCCATTGCAACTGATTGGTCCAAGTTTCGGACCTCCAATGCGGTGGTATTAAAACGGTTGACATAAGTTCGGATGGATTCTTCCTCCTTTTGCTTGATGTTGATGAGGGATTCCGAACCTCTCCGGGGACATCGGCTGCTGACGAAATGAGCTGCAAACTAATGACTCATTTGATCAAAGGAGAAGATAATATCCAGCTTCAGTGTCGAGTACCAATTTCTTGCTGCTCCCTTCAAGGTAGATGGGAAAGCTCAGCACAGGATGGCATCTAGCGCGCCATGGAGCAGCATCATTGTCTGGAAGGCCTCCAAGTGGTAAATCAGATTCGAGATCCCGTCGTAGCTTTCAAATTGGGGAGCTTGAAGTTCGGCGGGATCGGTTCCTGCATAATCCTTTAAGAAAAAGTGAGTCAATACAAATATCCTCACCGTAAGCAGAGGGAGCATGGCAGAGCTCTTCGATCTACTGGTTCATCTCTTGGAACCTTTGATCCAGGAGATCCTCTCGATCGCGAATCTCGTGGGTCTTCTGGTAGAATGGAGGTAGGGATCCTCTGGGGGTGGAATCATGATAAGATAGAGGGCTCTCCGCCTTCTGCTTCCCCTTTTCGGGGGATACAGAGCGACTGGCCCAAGTGGGCCGTCCGATCTCGGATTTTGAAACTCCGACGATGCTCTTTCCAGCCACATAGATGCCTGCGGCTGCTGCTGCTGTTGCATGGTTTGCACCGCTTCGGTGAGGCCCCTGACCTGCTGAACCAGCAGGTCCAATTGATCGATGTCGACTGCCGTTGCCGGAGGAGGAGGAGCCTGAGAAACTGGAGACGAGGCTAGAGCCGACGGATCTCGTTGAGATCTGGCCATGGAGGCCGTAGATTGCCTGGTGGATGCCTTTCGGGGAGACATCAGGTTGGGATCTGATCGGAGAAGAAGAAGAAGATGTTGAAGAAGACAGTCGGAGATAGTCCCGTTGAGTACTCCTTTAAGAATAAGGGTCCTGCGAAGACACAAAGCCCCTCCTTCTAGCGCCAATTCTATTGGTGTAGAATTCCACTGATGCTAGAGAAGCTGGAGTCGAGGGGATCACGGCCGCCGTCGGGACCTGCAAGGGAAGTCTAAATCGGAGTTGGGGGTGCTCCGGCAAGACCCTCCGACGCTCAAGTCAGTACTCTGCTTCAACAGAAATGAAGCACTCAAATGGGATTTTAGCTGAGTTTTTAGATAATGTTTAGAGCTTATAGGAGAACGTATCTGGGGGGTCCCTTTTATAGATGGGAGAGCGTAATCGATTGACAGCGACGTCCGTAACTGCCTGGTAGTGGGCCGTTTGGGGCCACATGGAGTTTGTTACGGAGAGTGGAGTGGTGTCCATTGTTGCGACTTGTCGGAGAGTGGTGGGGCCACGTGGAGTTTGTTACAGATAGTGGAGTGGTGTCCGTTGTCACGACTTGTTGGGGAGTTCGGGCCGAATGGCTGAAGCTCGGTTAGGACGTCTGGTGGAGCGGAATAGCTCTCCATCTTAGCAATCTAAGAGAAGCTCGGATATTTTCGAGGTTGCTGACGGGTTAACTATGCCTTAGGCGTTGATGCCGCAAACAAAAGTCATCTGCTATAGAAGCTCGGATGGAAACTCTCTATTGAAGAAGTCCGGCTGGAGTCCAATTGCTAGAGAAGTCCGTCTGAAATTTATCTGATATAGAAGCTTGTCTGAAGACTGTCCGCTGGGGAGGTCTGGTTGTATGAGAAATCCGACAGAAGGTCGATCGATAGCGAAATTCGAAAGGCGTTGCAAAAGTTCGTTCGCTGGAGGAGTCTGGAGGACACCGTGGAAGGTCGACTGCTGGAGGAGTTCGGAGGGAATTTGTCCGTCGGAGGGTTTGGTTGACACTGTTGAAGTCCAGTTGGCGCTGTTAAAGGTTGATGGCTGGAGAGGTACGGAAGACACCGAAGACAGTCGATCACTGTAGAAATTCGACTGCTGAAGCCCATCCGTTGTAGAAGTTCGTCTGGAATCCATCCACTGTAGAAGTTCGGACGGAGTCCGGTTGCCATGGAAGTTCGGATGGAAATCGCTTATTGTAGAAGCTCGGACGAAGCCCATTTATAGTAGAAACTCGGATGAAGTTCGCTTGCAGTAGAAGCTCGGATGAAATTCGCTTGCAGTAGAAGCTCGGATGAGATTCGAAAGGCGATCAACTACTGTAGAAACTTGGATGGAGTCTGGTTATTGTAGAAGCCCTGCTGCTGAAGAAGTTCGGACATTGACGAAGTCCGAAAGAAGCCCGGAGTAAATTTGATCGTGACAGGAGGGAGTCTAAAAGAGATTCGGAGAATACTCGATCACTGTAGAAAATCTGCTGATAGTGAAGCCTAGAGAGCATTTGGAGCGGTCCGATAGACAATCGAAGGAGCTCATTATTGAAGAAGTCCGGAGGGTACGGTAGGAGTTCGTCCGTCGGAGGAATCTGGAGGACATTATGGAAGCTCGACTGCTGGAGGAGTCCGGATGGTATTGTGGAAGCTTGGCTACTGGAGGGGTTCAGAAAGACGCCGCACAAGGTCGGAAGTCGGAAGAGTCTTGAGAGGGTCGGCCTCTTACGAACTTCGGCTGGGGTTATTTTATACCCAACAAGATTAAATGTCACCTAATTGGAGAAGGAGTCCTAGTCCTTTTGGACTCTCACTTGATGCTTGAGTCAAACTCAATTTAATCCTAATCTAATTAGGATTTAGTACACCCATGGAAATAAATTTTAGTCTAAATAGAAACTCATACATCCTAGTCGAATTAAAATTGGGTCAAATCCAAATCTTAATTCAAATAGGAATGATTCTCCCATGCAATTTAGGTTATTTATAACCCAATAAGGTTTGATTAAATCAAATCTTTATCAAGTCAAATTAAGTCTAATTTAATTAAACTTGATGCAAACCCCATAGCTCAATCAAATTGAGCCACTTAGCAATCTAATTGCTAATTAATCCTCTTTTAACTCACTAACTCTTTAGAGAGTTATTTGATTGTAACTTTGCATTGGATCAATCATCAATCAAATTGATAATCAAATCCTGTCATGATTCATAATCGTAATTCAACCATCTGATCAGTCAAAAGTCTCTTTTGTGTGTAATTCTATAGATTCTATTCTGTCTGATAGTGAGATATATTGTGATCCCTATCACAATATCATTGAAACTCTTTTCAATAGATTGAAACAGTTCTAACTCTGCCCATCAAGAATCATCGATCATCAAGATGATGCTCGTAGGTCTCACAATCTATTAGTGACACCTAACAGTATGTAGTGGCAACCCAGCAGAATAAAAAGTGATGAACCTCTAGGTGCAGTTAATGTATAATACAGTCTCTTATTGTGAGTCCCGATCAGATGGCAGGTCATGGATGAATCGTCAAATCTCATCATCGATCATATGATAGATTCAATCAGCTTGAGTCTATTGTGTGAATCTCATGGAAACTCTTTCTATCAATCACACTGCTATGGCCATAGACTTAAAGACTTAGCTTTATAAATCTCATAGGACTACTTTTGCTAGGATCGATAGATCCCATCTAAGTGCACATCGTGGATCAACTGTCGCCAACATCCACTACAAGGGCTCAGTAAGACTCATGTTTATATGTCAGTCAAACTCTAGCAACCTCACTACGAGTAGCTGTAGCACCGCAGGTCAAAGGACCAATCATAGAACTGCAACATCGAGAAAGTCACTAATGAGTGAACAGACATCCATGTGACTTTTCGTGTTGGTCATGCTCAGTGCTAGTTGTTCTTTAACAACCACCTGTACTTTCACTTTAGTGTCACTACACCGTAGACTCGAGCCCGTCTGTCCGAAGGAAGCGATCTATGCACTGATCTATCTGCATCAATCACCATTTCCATGATGATCCTATGATCAGGAGTAATTTAAGAATTAACCATCAATGGCACATGTCTCAAATTCTCAACTCTTTGAGAATATGTGTCATCATCTTGTTAATCTCTTGGATAATCCATGGACACATAACATGAATGGTAATATAAATATCTATAAAGTATAAAATCATATCCTGAAGATATAATATGCGTCAGTCAAGATTGGCTTCTAGAATATATATTCAACAATCTCCCACTTGCACTAAAGCCAATCTGCCATGTACTAAGTCCTATCTTCATAAGACAGGCTTTAGTCTTTGGCTAGCTAAGTGACTTACCAATGGGTCATCTACATCACATGTGGAGTTTGCTCTCTGTACCTCTATATATTTCTACTTGAGGTAGTCACGTATTCTGCTGTTCTATGTGCTTAGATATCTGATGAGACCTAAGCTCCTTAGTATAGTGTCACAGCATCTGATGGTATGACAACTAGTTCTACAACTAACATTAGAACCAGAATACATCCTACACATTTACAGTGTACTTAGCTTCCATCGATCGATTATTTGAAATTCTTCCAAAATATCGATACAGAAATATACCCCATGATGTAGACATTCTACCATCAACATCAAACATAAAATTTAAATTGATGTATCCTCCCACTCCTAGCTTTGATCCTTCTCCAAAATATATTCTTAGTTTTTCTCAAAAGCTTAAGGATATTTTCACAGTAATCTAGCACTCTCAACCTGAATACAACTGATATCTACTCGTGATATTCACAGTATTATCTATATCAGTTTAAGTATATTATATGGCACACATCTATGTCCGAGAGGATAGCCGACCCCTCTCTGAGATTTTCATGCTGAATCCTTTCAGCATCTACTCTCTATACTTTATCTGTAAAAATACAAGCATCCAATTACATCTATCTCTATAGATCTTTAGGACACCTGCTTTATGTCTTTCATGGAGAATTCTATATACAACCATATATTAACCGATGTCGGTATTAGACACTCCCACTGACCCTTTTGAAAATACATAATTCTTCTTTCTGATCATATCAATATTCCAACTTCAAGATTATCACAGACATTGTGATCTCCTATTACATAAGCTACTCCATATAGAAATCTTCAAAAGATATCTAGTTAGAAAAGCTAATTCACATCCCTTTTTTGGAGTTAATATCAAACATCGCCTCGTAGTAGGTTTTGGGATCATCTCTATGTTCCCCATCTCCCATGAGAAACGACTTTCTCTATATTTTTTGTTAAGCATACTCAAGTACCTTTCGAGAAGATTGAAGATCCTACTATATGTACGAGGTAGAGGAGGAATATATATCTACTGGCTCATCATGAATGGGTTCTTTAGGTCCTACAGCTTGTTGCTCTTCAAAGACACTCTCTTTGAGCTTAATTTTTCTCTCACTATTTCATCTTGATTAAATAATTTTTCAAGAAGATAGCATGTCGGGTCACAATCATATTATAATTTTTTCAGAATGTAGTATCCCAAACTCTTTTAAAATGAGCTTTATAGACCTATTCTTTAACATATCTACCCACTATCCTTGACACAGGTTGGACATCCTTGGATCTTAAAATAATCAAGATTTAGCTCTCACCATGCTATATCAAATACGATGTGGTAGGAACAGGTTTAGAGAGAACCCAATTTCATAGAAATAAAGCATGTCCCTAAAGAAATATAAATAAATCAGTGAAGTTCATTATAGACTAGACCATATCTCATATAATCTCGTAACTCTTCTTATCTCATTGAGCTAAGATTTACTAAAAGCAATCCAATATGAAACTATGCTATTTTATGAGATAATCGAGAAATTTTTTTCATTGGTATTGCATCCTCGATCCGATCGAAATACTTTTAAAATTTTTTGATTTGCTTCTCTACTTTATATTTGAATTCTTTGAATCTTTCAAAAAATTTAGATTTGTATCTCATACACTTACACATACCATGACTGATCATCGGTAAAGGTAACAAAGTAGAGATAACTCCTTAGTTAGCACATCACATGGGCTACACACATCAAATATGTATAAGAATAAGTATCTCAGTGGTCCTTTTTTTCTCTTATTCTATAAGAGTAGTTTGGTCATATTTTCTCAAAGAGATGATGCACAAACTAGATATGACTCAACAGTCAATGAGCTCAAAAGCCCATAATTATCTAGTTTGTTAATCATTTTTCTCCAATATGACTTAGCCATAGATTCCACATATACTTAAATTTATCTCAATTCTAGATCTCTCAGATCCAGTGGCATTCACTACTTACTCAATTAAGTTCACAAATACATCACCATGTAAATGATAAAGACCGTCTCTAAGAACTAAATCTAAACGATGGTCACAAAGGACAGATATCTATGATGACAGCAGCAACTCTTGTCCTATTATCAATTTTGAAGATTACTTTCTCAGCCCTCTATCTTTCCATCGACTCTATATAAAAGATATTAGAGTCTAAAACTCAATTAGGAGAAGAAGAAATCGTAAGGATAGTATTGAGCAATTTCGACAAGCCTACTCTAGACGTGTCTTTATTTCTTTAAGCTCTCCAAGTATTTACCTCTAACTCTTTTAAGGTTTCTTTATTAGCGACACATTGACCAATTCAGATAAGATACCAAATAATTTTCATATGATAGTTTACCATAAACTATCCATATAAACTAATCAGGGATCGCAGAATTAAATCCATAAGTAATTCTTCATTCATGGTCATGTCGAGCCTTTTAAGCTCCTTAATGTCTTTTATCATTATCAAATAACGATCATAGACTGACTATCCATCATGCATCACATACGCTGTGCAACTCTGATCACCACACAATACTTGTAGATGAATCAAAATATCATTGGCAGTGAACATGTGCTCATGCATACCTTGGAGTTCATCTAACATGGCCTTCAATATATAGCATCTATCTTTATTGTCATTGTCCATCCACTCATTAAGTATAGCTCATTGACTATGGGTTGGATAAGTCATTAACATTAGAATAATCTGGTAGAAAATATTATTCAATTTTTAAAATTAAGAATAATTTTAGGTATATGAGCCAGTCTATGTAGTCAGTTTCGGTTAATCGGTTGATATCTAAGATTCAAGCTAGAGAGTTGGAAGCTGACATAATAAACAATAGAGAGCAAAGATTCTAGTTAGATATTTATACTTATTTTATAATTTACTCTAAAAACTTTTAGATGTAAAAAAGAGACTCTCAGTATTTTATCAGATCTTCCACACTCTCTGAGTGGAGAAACAAAATCCTAATGCGACAACTGAGTTTCTAGTGGGTACTGCGGTCCCACCGATGTCGTGCACCTCACCTAACAGTTATTGGTAACACAAATAAACACTGATACGTGGATAACTTTTTATCCAAATACTTCTCTAAGTATGTTGCAGCTACTTAATTTCTAAGTCATGTAGGCTCACCTAACAGTTATTGCCCGCACTCCTTAGTTAAGTTAGACCCACCGTTCATAAGCAGGTGTAAAGCCATCATTGGGTCCCTTACCTAACTATTATTGGACCAACCCCATCTTTGCCCCGGAGCAACTCTTTGCTAATAGAGTGGTTGCATATTTTCGATGCAACTGAACCACTGTAACCAGTCGAAACAATCAACGTCGGTAGTACGTCTGCACATCTACAACGATGGAAGACTATTGGACTTAATATTTATAGAGAGATTTGGATTTAGGTCTCATCTAATTAGTCATCACATGACTGATCTAATTGGCATGGGCTAAATCAAAACACCAAACAATCTTATTTGAGACTGAATCTTCCAAATTAGTTAGGTAAGTGGAGATTGATGGGGTCCCCATTGTTTCCTTAGACACCAACAATTGGCCAGATCAGTGAACAAAATCAATTAAATAATCACCTTTTAATTACTTGCTTTAGACACTAATTGGATAATTGATCTAAATTGGTTAGCTTAGGTGAATTAGATTCGTGCCATAGAGCTGATTAGGTCCTTAGGTTAATCGATTCTACATATGGGTGTCAATCAATTCGATCAATAATAATTGTATGATCTTGAGCTCTATTGATCTCATCCTAATCAATACTTGACTTGATTTGATCAACAACTAAATCGATTTAGACCCAACATGATCAAATCAAAAATATTTTGATGTAATCCAATTACATGACTTAATTTGATCTACCCATGATCAATCCTTCATGCATAAACACTAATTTTAGATCTTAAATCTAAATTTTAAATCTAAATTTTTACATGAAAATATATTTTGATCTCAAATAATTTTAGATCATACATACATACATATAACATATATATGAATAAGTTCAGATCATAGAATCAAATTTCAGCCCTAAACATGCTTTCATATATCATATATATGAATCAAAATAGATCTCGAAACTCTTTTTAGATCTAAATAACAAAACATATATCACATATATGTTAAAAAAATTAGATCTAAAATTTTAATTTAATTAAAATTTTAACATCGTTTTAGGACAACTATATAGCATGATAAGTTATGCTAGGACAACATTATGTTAGAACGACGTCAAAATTTTTAGATCTAAAATTTTCTTTACAGATTTCAAATCTAAATTCTAATCTCATATATATTATGTGGCTCTGGTACCACTATTAAAATTTTATGATTTCATGCATGTAAAATTTTTTAAACAAGTATGCAGTGAATTAAATTTTAATTAAATCAAATTTAATCTAAGTATGCATAAGATCAAATCTTAAAACAATAAATAGGATCAACATATGTAAGATAGGATTCAAATATAGAAATCAAATAGAGAAAAATAAATAGAGAACATACCTTGGCATGGATCAATCTTCACCGTGAACTGATGATCATGGATATCTTCCGAAGGTCCCTTATAGCCGCACAAGCGTCCGACTTCTACGGATATCCACATGAGATTCTGATCTGATCAAAAACTTTTTGATCTCACCAGAGTGCTAGCTCCCTTGTAGAGATCACATCTTGATGGTTGAAAAACTTCTTTCTCTCAAGACAATCTTAGAGAAGAAGAAGAAGTAGAAGGATGTTGATCTCTATGCTAGAGATCATGAGAAGAATCCTTTCTTCTCTTTTTTTCTTAAATCCATGCATCAAATCTCTACAATAGAGATGTAAAAATTTTATCTAACTTTTGGACAAAGAGAAGAGAAGACATCCATGTCCAAACATGGATAAAAGAGAGGAGAGGACAGTCCCCAACAACCAACCTTTAGTTGTGTAAGAAAGAAGGGATATGAAGGACCAACCTCACACCATGAACCACCTTCACACCGTGCCCTCTCTTTTTTTTTCTTCATGCACGTCCCCTGATCTTTTAGCATCTCAACCTAATCCCTATCAGGTCCTCAAACCATCCCATAGGTACCTTGTTTAAATAGGCAAAAGGGAGTTCTAATTTGGATAGGAGATAAGAGTCCAAACAAGTTAGGACTCTAGAATTTTTTGTGGCACCACAACCCTTCCTATTTCTGTCCAAATTTCTCATAGAAGAAAGGAGATTGAAAAGGCTTCTTACATATTAAAAATCTCATGCAAAAAGGGAGGTTATGGCGTCCAAAAATCTGGTGGTGTGGAACCTTGGTTAGAGCATGAAAAAGAAGAAGTTTAGTCTTCATGGGACTCTCTTTTAGGTGGCTATTTTAAACCCAACAAAACTTCAATCAATCCTAATCATATTAGGACCTGATTAGACCCAAATAGATGAAAAATCAAATCTGATTTAGAATCCAAACTATTTAGATTAAATGTCACCTAATTGGAGGAGTCCTAGTCCTTTTGGACTTTCACTTGGTACTTGAGTCAAACTCAATTTAATCCTAATCCAATTAAGATTTGGTGCATCCATGAAAATGAAAATTTTAGTTCAAATAGAAACTCATACCTCTTAGTCAAATTAAGAATTGAGTCAAATCCAAATCTTAATTCAAATGGGAATGATTCTCCCATGCAATTTAGGTTATCTTATAACCCAATCAGGTTTGATCAAATCAAACCTTTATCAAGTCAAATTAAATCCAATTTAATTAGACTTGATGCAAACTCCATAGCTCAATCAAATTGAGCCACTTAGCAATCTAATTACTAATTAATCTTCTTTTAACTCACTAACTCTTTAGCGGGTTACTTGATTGCAACTTTTGCATTGGATCAATCATCAATCAAATTGATAATCAAATCCTGTCACGATTCATAATCGTAATTCAACCATCTGATCAGTCAAAAACTTCTTTTATATGTGACTCTATAAGTTCTATTCTGTCTAGTAGTGAGATATATTATGATCCCTATCATAACATCATTGAAATTTTTTCAATGGATTGGAACAGTTCCAACTCTACCCATCAACGATCATCAATTATCAAGATAATGCTCGTGGGTCTCACAATCCACGAGTGACACCTAGCAGTATGTAGTGGTAATCCAACAGAATAAAATATGATAAACCTCTAGATGTAGTTAACGTATGATACAGTCCCTCTATCGTGAGTCTCGACTAGATGGTAGGTCATGGATGAATCGTCAAACTTCATCATCGGTCATATGATAGATTCAATCAGCTTGAGTCCATTATGTGAATCTCATGAAAACTCTTTTCTATCAATCACACTATTATGGCCATAGATTTAAAGACTCAGCATCATAAATCTCATAGGACTATTCTCTTCTACTAGGATCGATAGATCTTATCTAAGTGCACATCCTACTCCTATAGTGGACCAACTGTCACCAACATTCACTATAAGGGCTCATTGAGACCCATGTTTATGTGTTAGTTAAACTCCAGCAGTCTCACTATAAGTAGCTGTAGCACTGCAGATTAAAGGATCAATCATACAACTGCCACATCAAGAAAGTCACTAACGAGTGAGCAGACATTCATATGACTTCTCGTGTTGGTCACGCTCAGTACTAGTTATTCTCTAACAACCACCTGCACTCTCGTTCCAGTGTTACTATACCACAGACTCGAGACCCATCTGTTTGAAGGAAGCGATCCGTGCACTGATCTATCTAGATCAATCATCATCCCCATGATGATCCCATGATCACGAGCAATTTAGGAATTAACCATCAATGACATATATCTCAAATTTTTAACTCTTTGAGAATATATGATATCATCTTGTTAATCCCTTGGATGATTCATGGACACATAACATGAATGGTAATATAAATACCCATAAAGTATAAAATCATATCCTAGAGATATAATATGCGTCAGCGAAGATTGATTTCTAGGACAAACATCCAACACTTGGTTAGTTTTAGATCTGATTTTTCATATATATGATGTGTAATAGTTAATTTTTAAATCTAAAACAACCATATATGTGATATATGACATTAGGTTTAGATCTAAAATGATTTCTAGATCATAAGCCATTAATTCATGTACTTAAACATAATCTAAAATTATTTTTAGAATTTGAT
>KE506165.1:121616-131731 GCA_000441515.1 Elaeis oleifera
ATGTGAGCCCCTTGCAGTAAGTCCTTCTCCACGCCTTCTTCTCCCTCTTTCTTCCATCTTCATGCCATGCCTTCTCTCCGATCAGATCAGAGAGATAGAGATTAGAGAGAGAGAAAGAGAAGGAAAATTTTTTTCTTCTCTTCTAGACATCCTTAGAGAGTTTTTTCAGATCAACATGAAGGGTTCGAGCTGCAAATTTTTTCTTTGAGTTCTAGAAGAAGAAGTCCAGATCTAAGTCAAAGAGTGAGGCCTGCAAGATACTAGTATTTGATGGCCTCGGTGCTTCGATCAGGCCATCTTCATGTAGATACCAATAGAGATCGGATGCTTGTATGGTTACGACAGAAATTTCGAACATCCATCGGATCCGATCCGACAACGAAGAAGGAGAGCGATCTGAGATAAGAGTTTTTGAACTCTTCTGATTTTAATTTCAGATTTGTAGATTTATTTCATAGCATGCTTAGAAAGATCCTTAGATGATTGTAGGATTAGATTCAAGTATGTATTAGATTAAAATCATTTTAATCTTACTCTTCCACTGCATACTTTCATGAGATGAAAAATTCTGCATGCTTAATCACCTAAAATTTCAACAATGATGAACTTCATCTTGAACATTTAGAAAGACACTAAAATTTTGGTCATCACATGACATTCACATAGAATATTTTATAATGAAGAGTATTGAAATAAATTAACAACTTATGAATAGTTTGCGCAAATATAAATTAGATTGATTATCCCCATAAAGGTGTGTCAAATGGTTGAGTTGGTAAAGTTTGTAGAGTTAGGAGTTAGGTAATGGATTTTGGTGGGCTACGATGAATTTCTTTAATTTGAAATATTTAGAAAGAACTAAAATTTTGGTCATCACATGACATTCACATAGGATATATTATATAATGAAGAGTATCTGTCAAATAAATTAACAACTTTATGAATAGAATACAAGAATGCGAAAAACTCTCAGTCAAATATGATATAAGGAAATAATCAAGCACAATGTTTGTGATAAGTTAGCTTTATACATTTTTAAGATCCCATCATCATGATTCAGTTATCTCTAAAATACTACATACTTCTAGTTAATAATTAAGATAATCATGATTGTAGAGTATTAGATCATATAACAATATTATGCTTTATACACGTACATAAGAATATTAATTTTGTTGCACGATCAGTGATCTGACCTCGAAATTAGTTAATTTGCCACTAAAATTTTCAACCCATATAAAAAAATTTACGTCATGTTATTCTAGCTAGTTCATGTTTTATCTTCGTATGATTTTGTTTATAAATTTATAGAACAAGAGAATCAAATTTAGGTTGGTTATGTAGGTTCTATTTTAAGTTGGGTTTCTGTGTTCTAACCAAAAAAAAAAAAAAAAGTTGGGTTTCTGTGCACGTGAGAGCTAATACTTCAAGCACAAGATATGTACGAGATTAGAAATCCAAGGATATGTTTTGACTTTTATGAAGATAGTTATGTCATCTTGCACGTGTAACGAAAAATCTCCCATGATCGGAAATACTTTCTTTTGCTTAAGCCCTTACGCAACTCAAGAAATTCTGATCCTTCTCAGAAAGATCTACCGTAGACCATCTGTTGTTTATAAAAAACCATTTTTATTCTATTTCAAAATTATCTCAACCCATTATGCGTGCTGGACTTCAAGGCGAGGCAATCAAAACATATCCCTTCTCATTCAAATAATGTGAAAAGATCCCAGCACATAGAAAACCACGTTTACTTCACACATATGAACGACCTTTGAAGTGAGAGAGAAGTGAGGACGTTGATTGTGGATGGTGAACGCGGAGGAGAAAGGGAAAGAGGGAATGGTAGGACGAGCATCAGGTTTAGGTAGGCTGGCCATTTCAACCACGTGTTATTTGAAGAGTTTGACTATTCTTTAGTGTTTCGTGCAGTTTCAGAGTTTTGAATTTAGTGTTAGTTGACGATATTAAAAGATCACACGTTGTCATTTCACCTGAAGTAGCATGTTCAACGATATACAATAAATTGTAGGTAAAATGCTCCTTTCACTTGGACAGAGTCATGGAAATAATGGGCACCTCTTTTTTATCCGGTAATACTTAGCATTCTTTTAAAATTCTAGAAAGTAATGAAATTATTCTTTTATTTGGTAAAAAAAAGTGGTGTCCTGATCCAACCAAATAGAATGAAGAATTTTTAAATCTGCTCAACTCGAATTTTTAAAAAAAATTAAAAAATATTAAAAAATTTGAAAGTAAGCTTTTGCATTTATTTACTTTATTAATGATTAACCCATTATAAACTGAGGTATACAACCCTTATTGATAATAATGGTAAGATTTTCTCTTGCACAAATTATGTTGGATTTCTCTTCATATTTGAATAGGACTAGACTTTCAAAAATAAATAAGACAACTAGAAATAAATATGAAAATAATTAAATTATAATTTTTATTAATTTGCCTCCTATCACTCCATCTAATCTATTATATATATATAAAATGGAGCAACCGCGTTAAGGCGTCTCCATTTGACATGTGGTTAAACAGTTGCATGACACGTGGTTAAAAAAAAAAGAATCGGTCTTGCGTCCGTTTTTCTCCTCGAACGGTGGAGAGAGGGCCGGCCCCTCAACTCCCCACTACCACGATTACTCCAACGACGCCATTCACGTTCCCGAATCACGCCCTCACAACTCTCTAGTGCACTGCCACCACGCCATGTGGAAGAGGAGAAAGAAAGACCTAATGCTAGATTCAGCAAGAAGGGGACAAGCGAGCCATCCAGAGAAAAAAAAACCTCGCAACGAGTCCACGATGCACTTTCGTTGTTTTCTTGCTCTTTCTCTCTCTCCTGTCTCCCTCTCTCTGCCCCATCCCCGATCTTTTATTTCTTTTCATTTTAATTTGAGTTTTTATTTTTGATTTATTTATGTTTTGGTTGGGTTCGATGGCTCGGGGTGAGGTGTCAGGTTCGAGCCCGACAACTGTTGGGCAGAGACGAATCGGGTCCGCATGGACTAGGGGTGGGATGTCTTTGTTTATTTGGGTGGTGGAGCAAATGGGAACCATTGAATTAGATGTCGCGGATCGATGATGTGGACCATTTGGATGGTAGATATGGGTTTGAGTGCGTTGTGTTTCTTTATGAGAGGGAGAAAGAGAAGCACGTTTGGCTGGTGCCAGTGGGGATTTTTTTTTCTTTCTTTCTTTTTTCTGAGTTGTGGTGGGGACTTGAGAAAGTAGATAATATCGGTGAAAAAAGCATGAGCTCCTCTCCATCGACAACATAAAATCAACGATTAATGGGTGCATGTCTCCTCCCACCAGCAAATGGATGGGTAGTCACAGAGCTGTTGAGTGGAAAGACTTTAACAGAATAGTTGCATGGACATAAGGAGAGGCAAAGAGAAAGGTCAATACCTCTTCCCCCTTTGAAAGAAAGGATAAAGAAGGTGTTGGAAGTTGCTCAGGCAGTGCAATATCTTCATGAACAAAACCCATGGTCATCCATAGAGATTTGAAGCCAAGTAACATACTCCTGGATGATTGTTTGCATGTTCGAGTGGCTGACTTTGGGCATACTCGATTCCTACCTGAGGGAGAGGCAGCACTGATAGGTGAAATAAGTAAAGGAAGCAGATGGGCCTAACGGGTTCGGGTTTTAGGTCCCAATCTGATCTAAAATCCGACATAGATCTATTTATTTAAACAAAAAATCTTGCATTTAGGCCCTTGATAAAGGCTATATTCAATTAAGCCCTTTTGACAATTGACTGAACCAGACCATGTTGAGTTAATTTAGTTTAGGGGTGTTTTGCAATTAAACTCTGACAAAGTATTTATTATATAAAGACCTTTTTCTACTGGATCTCCACATTTTTGGCTTTGAACCAAAGGAAAAAAAATATTAATTGAGATTGTTCCCATGGGTCAATTACTACAATCATGCATATAAATATAAATACAATATGACTACTACCTACCTCCTACTACTACTTAACCATCTATTCTTAAATGCATACAAAACGGACACAAACTACTGATCTCAGATATGTATAGATCATCATTGTCTCTTAGTCATTCTGGATGATTCATTATGGATGAAATTCTGAGCTATTAGGATTAAGAAGTTATTAACAATTCAACTATCAGAAAATTTGCCTCTACCTTTTCTCTGGAGTAAGTCTTTAATGATGACTGAAAATTCAATAAATAAAAATTATATAATAATAAATATATATTATTTTATTGATAGACTATGAAGAAAAGAGATATATGTGGGATGCAAATAGGTGGTCATGTTCTGCTTAATGATGAGGATTTCGAAACAATTGATACTGAAAATGTTGATTCAAGAAATAATTTCTATGTCAGTAAAAGACAGAAATGATTATGTTACTTCTTATTATTATATTATTTAAATATTTAAGTTTATATTTAATTTATAATATTTGATATCATTTATGATGTCTTTTATATTATGTTAAATTTTAATTTATAAATTATTATTTAAAAAATAAATACATGTCGTGCTTCGCACGGGGTTCTAAGCTAGTTCCTTATAAATTAGAATATATGCTTGGTCAAAGTTTTCTCAATAAGTAAACTTTGGTTTGATTGATCCGTTTGAAGGCTCAAATGATAGAATTTTGGCCCGTTTTATCCCCTTGAGGTGTAAGTCCTAATGCCTAGACCTCTACAAGTTACAAATTTAGAGAAAATATTATCTAAATCAGGCATATCTTATGCTCGAATTATGGCTCCAGATGCTTAATGCAAGATTCAACTTCCTAATGTGGTAGATCCCACTTTTGAACCTTATCTAACTCTATCTATAGTGGTCAAAGTAGTTGAGATAGAGTCTAATAATTCTTCTTGATATCCATAGTAGCCAAAGTGCTTCATATCGAGTCTAGTGATTCTTCTGGACATCCATAGAGGATAAAGCAGTCTATATTGAATCTGGTGTCCTACGAGATTAGGGCTTCTCATAGAGAATTTAGCACCTGCTAAATCAAAACTAGAGGCAAGAAATTATTCTTTCCTACCTTATAGTTGAACCATTTGGCTTTGCTCAAATATAGTCTCTAGCTAGCCTTGATCTTTTATGCTAGATGGTAGGTCTTGGTTTTTAGATATAGGGATAGCTTCACTATAGGAGTTACTGGTGCTTGTGTTGAGGGCATCACTAATTAAGACATGATCTTGATGAGTTGGATAATTTCTCCTCTACTTGTATGACTTGTGTCTTCATCTCATTATCTATTGAGGTAAAATTAGCAGCAATATTCGCATTTGTCCTTTAATGTACTTCAAGCACAAGTAGCCCTTCTACCATCTGGCTATATTGCTCACACATTTGGACTGCAAACTAAAGCTATCATATATAGGTAGATAACCAAGGCACTAATATCAACTTGATTCGATAAGAAAAAGAAGAATTTCCTAAACTGGCTAAACTCGAATCCTCAAATTTAGAAGATATAAGAAGATGAAAAATTTCAAAAGTAGGATTTATATCCCCTTTTTCATTGATGATTCATCCATCAAAATTAAGGTACATAACCCGTATTTATAATAGTAGTGAGGTCCTTGCTTGCACAATTCTGGTCTAATTTCTTTTCTAGTTTGAATAAGACAAGGTTTTCAAAATAAACATGACTAGTAGAATTAAATATGAAAAGTAGTAACTAAAATCCTAAAGGAGATAAATCTTAACTTTATTAATTTTGTCTTTTGTCATTCCACCTAATTTTAAACAAATTTGGAGATACACTCCGTGAAAGTCATTCCGAAAAAGGAAATTTTCAGTTTAATCGACCCATTTCAAGGCCAAAACTATGGAATTTCAGTTGTAGATCTTCAAAAGTTACTCAACTTGAAAATAAAAATTATCTCGATCGAGTATCATATGGTCAAGTTATGGTCTCTAAAAATTTTGCATATAATTTAACTTTCTAGTATAACAGATCTCACTCTTGGACCCTATTCAGCCCTCCTCGTGGTAGTCAAAGTAGTCCACATTAAGTCAGTGATTCTTTTAGATACCCATAATAGCCAAAATGACCTACATCGAGTCTGGTGATTTTTAGATATCTATAGTAGTCAAAGTGATCAATATTGAGTCTGACGATCTTTTTGGATACTTGTAGTAATCAAAATATTTTACATCTGAAAGAATAGTGCCCTACAAGTCAATTGCATAATAATGTGATGAAATTTTTTTTATAAATTTTTAACTCATATAATGACATTATTTTTTTATAAAATAAATGAGATATTGATTCATCATTATAGTTGCATCTTATTATGTTTAAGATTATGATGAACCTCATGGATTAGGGCAATGGTTTTAGGGCCATAAAGAGTTCATGTCTGTAAAATCTAAAACTCTAAAATTTTAATCTTAAAATATTTTTGATCGTAGGAATATTGAGTTAGGGATCAATATTTTTGGTGAGATTAGTACATTCTATGTATGCTCAATAAAGAGTATGGCTGATTCACAAGTCACTTGTGTGAGACATTAATACAAAGATGTGAGTGCTCATTAGGGAATAAGTTTACTGAATTAACTCACCGATAGAGAATATCTTATGGAGCCATACTTATATGTCAAAAGATAATTTTCTAAGTAAGAGTTATGTAAGTGATCCTTAGACCTGAGACTACCATAGAATTTTATGCATACGAATCCATATTTTGGTTCATATCTAGGTATGGCATTAAGACGTATATGGGATGTTCTAGATATGGTGGAGTGCATATAAAGGTTATGAGTTGGTTAATAAAAAATCTATTCAGTTTCAGTCATACAATGGAATATGAATTTTAAATTTTAATATGCATAAAATCAATTTTAACAATTAAAGCTAGCATATCGAAACTTAAACCCTAGATCATTTTTTAGACAACAAAAAATTAAAACAAGCATGCAATGGCATAGAAGTTATACTTCTTGAAGTTGATAGTTAGATAACAAAGAATTTCATAAAGCTCCAAAGTAGAAGCCCTCTAACGGTGATCATATGGGACTGATTGGAGTCCTTCCCAACTGAAGTAGTGCTACAGCTTTCTTCACAAGAACACTGCCGGCTTCCTTCTCAAAGAATGGTTAGCAACACCATCTATAGCCTTTAAATCCTCCACTAGGACCATGCCAAGAATCTTTTCTCAAGAGATCTTATCACTCAAAATAGGTTTAGACCTCCAACAATTGAAAACCCAAATCCTAGGATAAGCAACCCCTTGCTTCCTTTCTCTCTTATTTTTGTTGGTACAAAAATCCACCGACGTCGGAGAAGCTGGAGTCGAGGGTGCCGCAGTCGCCGTCGGGACCTGCAAAAGGAAGTCTAAACCGGAGTTGGGGTTGCTCCGGTAAGACCCTCCGACGCTCAAGTCAGTTCTCTGCCTCAACAAGAATGGAGTGCTCGAACGAAAATTTTAGCAGAGTTTTGAGATAGAGATGAGAGCTTAGAGAATAACGTATCTGGGGTCTCTTTTTATAGACAGAGAGCGTAACAGACTGATAGCGACGTCTGTAACCGTCTGGTGGTGGACCGTTCAGAGCAATGAGGAGTTTGTTACGGAGGATAGTGGGGTAGAGTCGTGGACACCGCCATGGCTTGCCACATGGGGCTGGTTGTAGAGAGTGGAGTGGTGTCTGTTGTCGTGACTTGCCAGAGCATGATGGAGCCGCGTGGGATCCGTTACAGAAAGTGGAGCAGTGCTGCGGCCATTATTGTAGCCTGTCAGAAAGTCAGGGCTCGTCGGCTGAAGCTCGGTAGGGATGTCTGGAGGAGCGGGGTAGCTCTCTATCTGAGAGGAGCTCGAATATTTCTGAGGTTGTTAACGAGCCCACTATCGATGGGTGCCTTAGATGTCGGCGCTGTAGGCTAAAGTCACTTTGCCGTAGAAGCTCGGACGGAGACTTTCCGTTGGTGAAGTCCGGCTGGAGTTGACCTGATGTGGGAACTTATTTGAAGGCTGTCTGCTGGAGAGATCCGTTTGTATGAGAAATTCGATAGAAGATCGTCCGGCAGCTGAATTCGGGAGTTATCGTAGAAACCCGTCCGCAGGAGGAGCCCGTAGAACACTGTTGAAGTTCGGTTGGAGCCGTCGAAGGTCAGTTGACTCTGTTGAAAGTCGGCGGCTGGGGAGGTATGGAAGACACTGGAGGCAGTCGGTCGCTGTAGAAGTTCGTCTGCAGGAGCCTGTCCATTGGTTGTAGAAGTTCGTTTGGATGGGACCACTTATTGAAGAAGCCTGGTCGAAGTCCGCCTGCGATAGGAGTCCGGAAGGAGCTCGTTTACAATAGAGATTTGGATGAAATATGCTTACGGTAGAGATTCGATGTGGACCGCTCGTAGTAGAAACTCGACGTAGGTCGGTTATAGTAGAAGCTCAGAGTAGACCGCTCTTCGTGGAAGCTCAGAGTAAATTGTTCTCGATGGGAGTTCGGAGTAGACCGCTCTTGGTGAGAATTCGGAATAGACCGCTCTCAGTGGGAGCTCGGAGTGTTCAGGCCTTGTCAAAATCCGGACGATGTCTACCTACAATAAAAATTCGGAGAAGAAGCCCGACTCCCGTAGGAGTTCGGGTGGAATCTTCCTGCAAGAGAAGTTAGGGGCAGAAGTCCGGCTCCCGTAGGAGTCCAGATGAAATGGACCGGCTCCCGTAGGAGTCCGGGTGAAGTCTGGTAGTTATAGGAATCTGCCATTGGTGAAGTTCAGCCGTTGACGAAGTTCGAAGAAGTTCGGATTGGAGTTGAACTTGACTGGAAGAAGACTGAAAGAAATTCGGAGAACAGCCAGTAGCCATAGAAGGTCGGCTGGCGGCAGAGCTCAGTGAGCACCTGGGGCGGCCTGATAGATGACCGAAGGAACTTATGTTGAAGGAGTTCGGGTGGTGTAGTAAGAGTTCGTCCATCGGAGGAACTCAATCAGCACTGTGGAAATCCGGCTGTTGGAGAAGTCCGTAGGGATACCACCCAAAGTCGAAAGTTGGAAGAGTCCCGGGAAGGTCAATCCTGTTATGAACTTCGATCGGGGATATTTTATACCCAACATCAGTCTCCCTACTTTCGAGTTTGAATTTCGAATGAAGTATAGAGAGATTTTCACGGCCGAAGTCGCTCCCTTGATGTCCGTGCACGATCGTCCTCAGATATTTTAGAATTTAATGCGCGCGTGCTGGGATCTTTTCAAATCGAGGTGACTTGAAGAGGCTTTTCGAAATTTATAGCGAAACGACGCTCTAGGTATGGCGCAATAAGGGCTCTGCCAGCCGTCAGCCACTTTTTAACCGCTTGTCGTGGTGAGTGGGACATGCGGCGAATAGAGACCGATCAGAGGGGATTTACAATCATTATTACGATGGATCTCGGGGTCTATTTAAACCCGCAATCCCCCTTCAAGAGTTCCACTCTATCTGATAGTCTCGTTCTGGTGCCCCTCTTCTCCCTGAGAACTCTGATTTTTCTCAGCGCCCTTTTCAGCCTTAGGCGTTCCTTGAGCCGTCCTCATCTTTGCACATTCGCATCCTTCAGAATTGCTTAGGTTAGTCTCGAAACTCCTTCCTCTTTCTGTTCTTCCTCCTGTCGTTCGATCTTCCTTTCTCTTGCTCCGCACGTCAGTCCCCCGAGAACTTGTCCGTAATTTTCCCCAATTTTTAAAGATTTCTCCTCTGTGTGCGATCTCCGTTTGATTCCTGATGTCTTTCAGAATTTCTTCCTCTACTGGCTCTAGGAGTTCGTCCGTTTCGATCTCCCAAAGTCCTCATGCTGTAGATGAACCAGTAGCTAGGGCCGAACCTCATCCGATTTTTGCACCGGATGCCATTCCTTGTTCTCTGACTCCAGATGAACTCCTACTGATAAGAGTTCAGTATTGGGTTTCTCTGGAGTACGAACTAAAACTTTCTGATCCGTCCGACCGGGCTAGCGCCCTCCTCCTGGCTGTTTCTGCCTATACCAGGAAGCCTTCCGTACCGGACTTCGGCTTCCTCTTCTGCCCTTTGTCATAGCCCTTTTTCAGTTTCTGGACATTTCTTTGGCTTCAGTCGCACCGAACTCCTTTAGATTTTTGATAGGGCTCCTTTCTCTTTGTCAC
>KE506166.1:20090-33417 GCA_000441515.1 Elaeis oleifera
CACTATATATATAGATATAGATATATATATATATATATATATATATATATATATTAATGACAAACTGATAAAATGGTCATCAAATGAATATATGTATTAATAATGATTTTATAATTCATCACTAAAGTATATTATTTTATGATGATATTTTAAAATAGTCATTGTAGGTGTATAATATTAATGATAAAATTATAGAGTGGTCATTAAAAATCTGTCTTTAGTATCAATTATTATGTTATTACTAAAATCTTACATAGTATAATGAAATTATAATATCATCAATAAAAATATTAATTACAATCATATTTGAATGATGTACATATTAATTATTAAAATAAGATGTGAACCTTGACTTTGTACTTAGTATGCTGTAAAATAAAGCCAATCATTATGAGAATTGGAATAAGGTTAGTAAACATTAAGATGTATCTAATATGACATGACTTTGATTAGAAACTTGATAGATTTTTTAAATATATTAAACTATAGAAATTCATATGCCCTATCATAATTCAATTTAATCAAATTGATTATATATTTTATATTTATCTAAAAATTTTTAATGAATTAAATATTTATTTTCAACTTGATTTGATTCGATCTATTTAATGAATAAGTTATATAAATTAAAATAGTTTAACAATTAGAGAAAAATAATTTTTGCTATGAAATATTCCATCAATATTAGAAGTAACGTACAAAAATCAGGTAATAGTTTAAAACATAATTACTAAAAACTTTTATGGAGATCAATTAAACTAAGGATTCAGATCATCAATCTAACTTAAATAAAATATATCATATAAAGTATTAAAAAATATTCTATATTAAATACTATTACTTATTTATTATAGTATAAATAAAAGAGCATAAATTATCTACTTTTAAAGGGCTTTAGAAAACAAGATGATTAAATTATTATCAAAAATTAATTAGTAATCAATAAAATATGTCACAATATATTTGAAATGAAAATATTTATAACATAAAAGGTTTTAGATAAGTATAATAAGCCATGACTTTATATTAGAAGCTAATATTATCATAGTGGTTAGGTAGTAGGTAAATATGTAATAGATCTTAGGTTCGTTCCTTTGGAGACTTATATATAAAATATGTATGTATAACTAATTTGTAATAAATAAATTTTATTTTAGTGTTTTATTTACAAAAAGTTTTAAACTTTGTTATGGAAGAAAATCGTCACAAATGCTTGTCTTTAATGACCATTTTTATTCCATCTCCAATTATATCATCTTATTGTAACCAATAAAAATTTGTCATTAAAAAAAATTTGAGCGACGATATTAATTGCTCATTAAAATTTATTTTTGTCATTAATTCCTTATCAAGTTATAATTTTTCAGATCTTTAACAATCATTTTTATTCTTTTGCTACAAATATAATCATCATTAATATTTATCTTTAATAACTATTTATATTTTGTCATTAAATATAATAGTGTTTTTTGATGATTTTATATTTTGGAACCTAAATTCTAGTGTGTGTGTGTGTGTGTGTGTGTACTTGAGCTGGTTCCAGGTCATGACCCAATTGCTTAGGCTTCAAACAATATGATTCCAACTGAGCTTAAGGGATGGAAGGAATAATTATAGGAGTTGTTAGATAAGGGCTTCATCAGGCCAATGTTTCGTTCCGAGGTGCTACCATGCTACTTGTGATGATGAAGGATTGAAGCTTTGGGTTTTGTATTGGTTAGCAAGAGCTAAATAGAGTAACAATACCAATAAGCATTCTATGCCAAGAATTAATGATCTATCTAATTAGCTACAGGGAGCACGTCTTCTTTGAGATACTTTGATCTGATTGCCACTAGGCTAAAATCGCTGCTTAGGATATGTGTCCATGACAGTCTTTAGAACAATCTATAGGTAATAAATTTCTGGTGATGCATTTTGATTGACAAACATACCTGCAGCCTTTTTGAGTCTGATGAACAGAATGTTCAAACCCTTGATTTCCTCGAGGATGCCATCCTTGAGGATCCACTAGTAGACCTCGCCGTTGTCGTCAGTGCTGAGGTTGTCATAGAATTGTCTTCCATTCTTCATTTTGGTGTGAGACCGAGGGGGCAAATCATCCACAAAGATGCATGCATGGTAGACATTTTTGAAATGCTACTTTGAAAATATCCAATCCCGTGAAAATGACATCTTGACAAACTTTTTTTGTAATTTACCTTTATTTTGTCTAACAAAATTTTAGAAATGACCGAGCAAGTATATGTAAAATTTTAGCAATCAACTTAAGACATGACCCCAAAGCGCTTGTGCAGAAGGTATAAACCTCAAAGATTGGGATTTATGTAGGATAGAAAATGGGGATTAGCCTCTCCTAACCTCATAAAAGAAAGAAATATATGACATCAATGCGAAGATATTTTTGAAAGGATATTTCATGTATCATGCTAGTTGGATGTCAGATTTTTCTATATAATTAGTTTTCATTGTAAAACACTATTCATAAGGCCATGTTGAGTGCAAATAGATAACCCCATCAAAAGCAGATAAGGGAGTGACTATTGCGTTTTCTTTCTTCTAATTAGAAATAAAAAGTATATAAAATTTTCAAAAAAAAAAGCTATACCTGGTTGAACCTTGGTCATTTGTATCCATAATACATTAGAAACTCAATTATCTGCACCCTCATCAGAGGATATAATTAGTTAAAACCTCCAAACACCTAATCACTACGTGAGCAAATTTTTCCCATGATTGCTGGTCAGTTTTTCTATATTGCATGTATGGAAGATTACTCCCACATTCGTCAATATGTGATCATGTCATAAAAATACGGAAACATCTTTTTTCCACCATAGATTAGCTCTTTGTCAATCTCCTTCTCTAACAATTCATTAGAAAAGTTATAACGCCCAAGCAACAGAGGAATGTGGTTTATTAGTTACTTCCTATGACCGTTTAACAACATATAAAACTAATGGACTAGTCAAACAAGATTTGATTTCGTGCCCAAATCTGAATGTGTTTGTGGTCAACATGGACTGGCACAGCAAGTCGAGGGTGGAGGGATCAGAACAGTCTCGCCAGCTTGCGTCACTTACTACGGCACCAAGCGAGGGTGGAGGGATCACAACCTTGGCGTGTAAGAGCGCGCACAAGGTAAAAGGTAAAGCTCGCCGATTACAAGAATATCAGCAGGCATCACTGCCGACGTCCGTATGATTTAATGAAGTTCATGAGTGCTCTCTCCCCTCGTGAACTTCATCAAGTTATGCGGACATTGGCATTGATTCCTCGTTAGGAGTGGCAAAATATGATTCGATCTATCAATTCAACTCATATTCGACCCATCACAAATAAATAGATTTGAGTTTGAGCTAAACAGATTTCAATCGTAACCAGATTGATCTCTTTAATTTGTTTATTATTTAGCTCAAATTCAGATTTTGGACATCTAACCCGCTTAACCTGTTTAATGCATATAATTTTGGGTTGGATCAGATTAGGTAGTATATGAGGGCTGTTTAAATAGATTGAGTAGTGAGCCGATTAAAACCCCTTGCTCCTCCCACTCGATCTGTGCTGCATGTAGCACCTTTTTCCCAAGTCCCCTGGCGCCACCCATCCCATACCCATCGTGGACCATGGTTAGAGTTTTCTCTTCCCTCTCTTTCTTCTTCTTTGTACCACCGTCATTCCAAAGATAATGTCGAGGCCGTGAAGCTCGACCATAGCAATGGCTGATAGAGATTGTCTGAGCCCTCATAGTTTGGAGGCGAAGGAGGTGGTGGGGTGTCAACCGGAGGTTTAGAGTCTAGAGGTAATGCAAGTCCGAAGTCCTCCCCTCTTCTCTCGCCGCCCTCAAGGCTCAAACTCCTCCGCTCTCGAGAGCTTGATCAAGGGTGGAACTAGAGGCAGATGAGAGCTCCATGTGAGATGGAGGTGGCCGAAAGCATGGTCAAGAGCAGAACCGGAGGTAGTTGAGAGCTCTAGTCAGACGAAGCCAGAGATGGTGAGAGCGCAGATTGGCGAAGAGGTGGCCAAGAGCATGGCAAGGGTGGAGACGTGGTCGGGTGGAGATGTGGTGAGGGTGGAGAGGTGGGTCGGGTGGAGATGTGGCGAGGGTGGAGATCGGAGAGGTTTTTAATTTTTTCCCTTGCTTTTTTTAAAAAAATAAGGGTCATCAATAGGTCAGGTTCTATTTTTTAAAAATTGGATAACCTATTTATTAAATAGATTGGGTTGGATAGTCTATTTATTAAATAGGTCGAGTTGGGATTTTAAAATCTAATCTATTTAATAAATAGATCGGATTCAGGTTCAAAGTTTTTTTATTCGACTTGATTCGATCTGTTTATATCCAATCTGATCTGATTGTTATCTCTATGCATCACGTTCCAAACTATAATATACAGCCCTCACGAACTTCATCAGGTTATGCAGATGTTGGCACTGATGCCTCACACTCTAGACAATATACAATCATACCATCAGATTGTCCTACAAACCCAGCACGATAGAACATCCGCAAATACTAAACTTCCATCCCACCAGCTCTTAACCATTTATCCATCCTGCCTGCTCTTAACCATAGAAACATTCTCCTACATCTCCCTTACCCTTGCTCTTCTCCTCTAAGAACAAGAAGAACCTCCCACCAAGCCCTCCTCTCTCTCCCCCCATCATAGGCCACCTCTATCTATTCAAGAAGCCCCTCTACCACACCGTCGCCTGCTTTGCCAATCGCTATGGCCCGATCCTCTTCCTCTGCTTCATCTTCTGCTCAGACCTTGTCATCTCTTTGGCAATCATAGCCTAGGAATGCTTCACCACCAATGACACCTCTTTGCCAACCACCCGCATCTCCCCTCGAGGTAGCACCTCATCATGAACCACCAAACCATCGGCACCGCCAACTATGGGCCCCATTGGTGCAACATCCGCCGCATCGCCACTATCCACATCCTCTCCACCCACCAACTCCTCTCCTCTACCAAGGTCCGCATGGGGGAGGTCTGGTAGATAGTCTGTTGGCTCTTCCAAGACTCGATGGATGGGTTCGCGAAGGTGGAGTTGAAGTCAGCAATGTTCGAGCTGGCGCCAAATATCATAACTATTATAGATAAACTTGATTTCTCTAAAAGACCCTACAAATATGGTAGGAAGATTTTTTAGAAGGCTCTACAAAAATCAAAAATATTTGTCATGTAATTTTAGAATCTTTAGTATGCAGAAGGTTCCATAAAGTCCTATAAATATCTCTTATAACCTCTTTTTCATGCAAGAAAGTAAAGTTTTAAATTTAAATCTTTTCTATTTACATGTCCTCTATTCTCCCTCTTTCTCTCTACTACAAAATTTCTTCAAACTCCCTCCTAAGTCCATCAAAGTGGTATCAAAGCCAAATTTCTCCACCCCAAATTAGAACTCCTCCACTCTCACCCCATGGCCCCTACTAATCTCATCCAATCCCAAATTTCTAGACTAACCAAAGACAACCATGATAATTGAGAGCATTCTTAGGCTTTCTTCATGTATGGGAGCTTGTTGAGGAAGGTTACAAGGAGCTGAATTCTCAAGAAGAAGAGGCAAGCATGAGTGATGCCCTAAGAAAGCAACTAAAGGAGTCAAGAAGGAAAGATAAGAAAGCTCTCTTTACTATCTATCAAGGTGTGGATGAGGCTACTTTTGAAATCATAGCCAATGCAAGGATATCTAAAGAGGCATAGGAGATTCTATAAAAGGCATATAAAGGAGCCAAAAAAGTAAGAAAATCCATCTTCAATCTTTAAGATCCAAGTTTGATCATTTGAAATAAATTAGGAGAATCTATTTATGACTATTTTTTTAGAATTATGGTTCTTGTTAATCAACTTAGAAGAAATGATGAAGTATTAACTGATGTTAGAGTGATGGAAAAATATTGTAGTTTTAGACCTAAAGTTTGATTACATTGTTATAGCAATTGAAAAATCCAAAGATTTGGAGGAGATGATGGTGGAATAACTCATGGGCTCTCTACAAGTCCATGAACAAAATCTCATCAAAAGAGAACAAGAAATGCCAATAGAATAAGCTCTCCAAACAAAACTTATAATACAAAAGGGAGAACTAAGAGGAGAAAGAAGCTACGGAGCATGAGAATGTGGGCAAAGAGGAAGAGGTGGAAGATATTATGAAGCAAAATAAAGAATTTAAAGAGATGAAGGGGAAAGAAGAACCCTACATCAAAGAGGCCGAGGAAGAGAAAATTTCTCGAGACCATATAATCAATCAAGCAATGGCAAATCTAATACCCAATGCCATATTTGCAAGAAATTTGGGCATTATAAATCCGATTGTTGGTATAAAAATACCAACTATAATGGTGAATTTGTTGAAAAGAAAATGAAAAAGAAGAAACTACTCTACTCTTGGCCTATAATAAAGCTAGGGCAAATCAAAGAAGTACTTGGTATCTCGATATAGGAGCAAACAATCATATATGTCGAGATAAAGATTTATTTGTGGAGCTTGATGAAAGAATATGCCAAAGTAATGTTATATTTGGAGATCTATCAAGAAGACTAATAAATGATAAAGGTAAACACTTATCAAACTCAAGAATAGAAAGCATCAATTTATATATTTCCGATATCTATTATGTTTCAGATATAAAGAACAACATTCTAAGTTTGGGTCAATTACTTGAAAGGGTTATGATATACATTTGAAGGACTTGGACTATCAATCCATCATAAAATAAAAATTAATCATCCATGTTGCTATGACCAAAAATCGGATGTTTCCACTAAGTTTATATATTGATCAAACAAGATATTTTAAAATAACAATAAAAAATGATGGAGAATTAGGGCATCTTAGATTTGGACACTTAAATTATAAAGATTAAAATTTTGTCTCAAAATAGATGGTAACAGGATTACTTTCCATAGATCTAGGAAGAAAAGATATGAAGGATGTATCTTTAGCAAGCAACAAAGAAATATTTCAGAGAAAAACATCAAAAAGGACTATACAAAGGCTTCAGTTGGTGCATACTGATATCTATGGACCAACTACGCCATTATCACTTGATGCGAACATATATTTCTTACCTTTACTGATGATTTTTCAAAAAACATGAGTGTATCTTCTTAAAGAAAAGAAAGAGGCCCTTAACAAATTTAAAATTTTCAAAAGTATGGTGAAAAATCAAAATGGATATAAGATAAAGGCTCTAAGATCAAATTGAGGATGAGAATATACTCACATGATTTGGAAGTTTCAATAGAGAAAATAGAATTTTTCATCAACTAACTTTGCCATATTCACTGAAACAAAATAGAGTTTCTGAAAGGAAAACAAGATAATTCTTAACATGGTTAGATGTATGTTGAAAGGAAACTTATGCCAAAGAATTTAGGGTGAAGCAATTTCTTGTGCTGTTTACCTGCTAAATAGATTTTCTATTCCTGAAGAAGTTTGGACTTCATACAAGCCAAAAGTTGATCACTTGAGAATATTTAAGAGTATTGCTTATTGCAAAGTACCCGAAGAAAGAAAATAAAATTAGAAGATAAAAGTGAAAAATATGTTCTTGTTGGCTATAAAAAAATTCAAATGGCTACAAACTATATAATCCTCTTATCAAAAAAGTAAGATTCTTAGAAAATCTTGAGTTCGATGATGAAGAAACTATTTAGAATTGGAAGTATGGTGAAGGTAAAGAACAAGACAACATGTACGTGATGAGAGTATTGAAGAGGAGAAGGTCCGAGATCATGAAGCACAAAGAGAGGCTAGATGTGTATCAAGTGGCTCATCCACATTATGGGATTCAAGTAGAGGAAGGCCCTCTAAGAATAAAAACATCCAGAAACTTTATAATATCACTCAGAGGATACTAGATGATCCTCACGAGGACAATCTTACTATGTTTATTTTTGTAGGTTATGATCCCATTACCTATGAAGATGCATGTCAAGAAGAAAATAGATCCAACCCATGAATGAGAAGATCCACGCCATTGAAAAAATGACACTTGGAAGCTAACTACTCTTCCAAAGGGGCTTCAAATAATTGGACTCAAATGGGTGTACAAGATTAAGAGAAATGCAAAGGAAAATTGAGAAGCACAAGGCAAGACTTATGGTAAAAGAATATAAGCTATGAAGAAGTTTTTGCTTCAGTTGCATGACTTGAGACGGTAGGACTCCCAATCTCTCTTGCAGCCCAAATGAAATGGAAAACCTTTCAAATGGATGTTACATCTATCTTTCTTAATGGTTATCTTAATGAAGGAGTTTATATAAAATAATTTTTGAGCTTTATAAAGAAATGTTATGAAGACAAAATTTTTAAATTAAAAAGGGCTCTCTATGGGCTAAAGCAAGTCCAAAGGCTTGGAATGATAAAATAGATAAATATTTCATTAAAAATGGCTTCACAAAATGCCCATATGAATATGCACTCTATTCTAAGATTAACAAGAAAGGAGATGTGCTATTTATTTGTCTTTATGTTAATGACCTAATCTTTACAAGCAACAATCTTTCTATGATCAAAGATTTTAAGGAATCTATGATTAAGAAATTTGAGATGACTGATATTGGGCTTATAGCATACTTCTTGGGCATTGAAGTGCATCAAATGGAGTATGGCATATTTATTTCTCAACAAATTATACAAAATTTTTTTAAGAAATTTGGCATGAAAGAGTATCATCCGATAGATAATCCTATTGATTATGGCACCAAGTTAAAGAAGCAAGGAGAAGAAAATCATATCAATCCAACATATTATAAGAGTCTAGTTGGAAGTCTTTGCTATCTTACTTGTACTCGTTTGGATATTTTCTACAGAGTTGCTATAGTTAACCATTACATGGAAACTCCACAAATATCTCACTTGAAGGCTACCGCTAAGCATATTCTTCGCTACTTAAAAGGTACATAAATTATGGCTTATTTTATTCATCTTCTAACAATTTGGAGCTTGTTACATATAGTGACAGTAATTGGGTTGGAGATCAAGATAATCGGAAAAGCACATTTGGATTTATCTTCTACTTCAGAGGCAAGGTTTTTACATGGTTATCAAAGAACAAATAATTATGGCCCTTTCAACATGTGCAGCTGAATGTGTCTCCGCAACTTCTTGTATATGTCATGCTATTTAGTTCAGAAACCTTCTCAAGGAGCTCAAAGTATCACAAGATGAGCAACAAAGATTTATATAAACAACAAGCCAGCGATTGAACTAGCAAAGAATCCAATGTATCATGATCGAAGCAAGTACAATGACACAAGATTTTACTTCATTTGGGAATGTATAAAGAAGGTATTGTTCAACTTAACACAAAAATTGAAGATCAAATAGCAGGCATCTTCACCAAAGCTTTGAAGAAGGAGATCTTTTACAAGCTAAGGGACAAGTTTGGAGTTGTTCTTCCAAATCAAGTTTAAAGAGAGGTAATATTATAGATAAACTTGATTTTCTAGAAAACTCTATAAATATAGTAGGAGAATTTTTCTAGAAGGTCCTACAAATCTAGTAAAAGAATTTCTCTAGAAGGCCCTACAATAACGAGGATGATTGCCGGGAAGAGATACTATTGAGAAGAGGTGGTGGTCTCGGAGGAGGCAACGTGGTTTAGAGAGATAATAGAGGAGGGCCTTGCATTGGATATAATGACCAACCTCGGGGATTTCTTGCCCTGCTGTGGTGGGTCCATTTCCAGGGAGTTACCAGGAGGTCCATAAGCTTGCAGAATAGGAGGGAGAAGTCCTTTCAGAGACTGATAGATGAGCACAGGAGGGAGAACAATGAGATCAAAGAGGAGGAGGAGGAGAAGACTATGATCGGTGATTTGCTATCACTGCAGAAGACGGATCCAAAATATTATGACGACCGCATGATAAAAGCACTTTGCCAGGTAAAACGATCTCGAATGCGGATTTCGACTCTTTTGATTTCTAAATTCATGAATGTACAAGCATTATTATTTTCTAGTAAATGATCTAACTGGGCATACTTGTCAGCATGCTTAGTTTTGACGTCTTATTAATTTGTCTAGTCTCCCTGTACATAAAAATTGTCATGATTGGTTGCATTTCTTGTTGCAGAGCTTGTTAGAATGCAGGGACAGATCCTTCATCAAATACTATAGTGTGGGCCATGTCACACCTACTAAATAATCCAGAATCATTGAAGAAAGCCCAGGCCAAGATTGATGTGCGCGTGGGAAATGGGCTCTTGAGATGAATCAGATCTTTCTAATCTTCCATACCTCCAGTGCATCATCAAAGAACTCTTCGGCTGCTGACCAAAAAAAAAAAAACGAAGAAACCCTTCGGCTGACTCCTGTTGGCCCACTCCTCATGCCACATGAATCAGTAAATGAGTGTATTGTGGGAGGCTTCCATGTCCCGTGTTGGAAAACCGATAGGCACATAGCATATATTTAAAAAAATTTATGCAGCAAAAAATCAGATTAAACATTTAATCTATGCTACATGCTTAAAATCTAATCTTAACGCCTACCCTAGGATCTACAACATGTTATGATGCATGTATATGATCTGAAAATAAAATCTGCATAGAAGACGTATCAAATATATGATCATAAATCCAATCTACACATCTATCAAGTTCAGAACTCGATACCTTTGCGCGGGTAGAAAATCTCCACGTCTAAAAATCATGGATTTGAAGATTGCTTGCAGCCGCACAGGATGTTCGACCTCTACAGGTGATCCACTCGAAGTCCTGTGCTGATCCATCATCCCGGAAGTGCTAGCTCGCGTAACGACCTCTAGATGGCTGATCTATCTTCCGTCTTCAGGCATCTCGAACTCCTCCAGATTTGAAGATGGATTAAGAGGAATATGTGGTGCAGGAAGAAGGAGAGAAGAACTCTTTTTCTCTTAGATATTCTCTCTCTCAAAACCCTAGAATAGATTTAAGACGCTCACCCAAAAGGAGGAAGATCTCCTCTGTGCTCACATGCCAATGATAGGCCGCCTACCCCAAGACCTCACACCCAAAATCCTAGCTCTCATAGATCTCTCAATGATCTCAATTAATCTGATTAATTTGATTTTTGTCCCACAAAAATCACGGGTTTATATAGATGTGGCGTGGAGGTGTTTGGATGAGAACATATTTTTTATCTACACTTAAATTCAAATCAGATTTGAATTCGATTGGATCAATCAATTGATCCAAATACTTGGCCATTATCCAAAGTGGCGATAAGGCTTCTTAGGCATGGAGTTTCCTCACACAAATCAGAATTTGCATTGAGGTTAGGGTGTGCACAAGGGAAGAGTGGTCGGTAAGGGTGAGGAGGAGTCCAAGTTGGTTTGGACTCTTTAATATTTATCTAATTAAGTCTCCAACCTAATCAAATTAAGTTAAACCAATTAGATCAATCTGGACCCAATCCAATTAGGTCTCAAACATAATTAAATCTTAATCAAATTAAAATTTAAGTAAATCCAAATCTTGATCAAATCAGGAACCATTCACCCTTCATAATTAGATCATCTCATAACCTAATCGGATCAAAGTAAATTGAATCTAATTCAATTAATTTTGAACTAAATTATATTGCTCAATTTAATTGAGCTAATTAGCAATCTAATTGCTCATCAATCCTTCTATAATTCACTAATTCTTAGCGAATTAATTTACTGTAACTTTTGCATAAGGCTAACCATCAATCGAATTGATGATTACAATCTAGAATGACTTTCTCAATCATCAATCAGTCACATGATCAGACAGTAACTTCTTTTGAGTGTGACCCCGTTGTTAGATGTGTGCCCTAGATGCCAAATTGGCTGACACATTTTCGTACAAATCTAAGGGCAAATTTATAATTTTGACTATAAATCAATAAATGGGTTATTCTTCTATCACATTGTGTACATTGTGTCTGTGATACATCCTTTGAGTTAGTAGGAATGTCAATTCATATTTTCAAGAGTTAAAAATTTAAGACATGAATTTACATAACTAACTCATAAACAGCTCCTGACCATAGGATCATCATAAGGATGGTGATCGATCCGGAAGATTGGTGTATGATCACTTTCTTAGGGTAGATATGTCTTGAGTCTACGGTGTAGAGACATCAAAGTGAGAGTACAGATATTTATTGAGAATGAGAGTACCGAGCGTGACCATATCAAGCAGTCATAAGGAAGTCTACCTTCTCGTCGATGACTAGCTCGATGCTACAGTTGTGTGTCTAGTTCTTTGACCTGAGGTGCATCGACAGCTCACCTTGAGTGTGTTATAGTTTGACTACACCATAACTCGATCTCCTAGCCATTCAAAATCCTGAGGTGTATGTTGACTGTAGCATATTCATTGTAGGAACCAGATCGCACTAAGATGGGATCTATAAACCTCGGTAGATGAGAGGAGTAGTCCTATGATAATCGAAAGATCGAGTCCTTAAGCCCATGGCCATGGCCGAGTGAAATAATGAAAAAGAGTTTTCATCAGGATTTCACATCAGACTCGGATCGATCAATTGATTCATATGACTGATGTTGGGTTTGACGAGTTCACCTTAACCCTAATTCAGTCGGGACTCATGATAGAGAAACTCAATCACACAGATAGCTGCACCGAGAGGTTCGTCTTCAGTTCTGATGGGTTGCCACCATATACTGCTAGATGTCACTGATAGATTTTGAGAGCAATTAGAATGATCTTGATGATCGATCATTCTAATTGTCTGAATCAGAAGAGTTTTGGTCCATTGAAAGGAGTTTCGATGATGTCGATGATGAGATCACGACATGTCTCATTACCATACAGAATTGAACCTAACTAGATCACACTAACAAGGATTAGAATCTGGATATCATCAATTAGGCTAGCCCAATTGATTTGAATTAGATCCAATTAGGTTCAAGGAAATCGTGCTAGCACACAATTGAGCCTAACTTTCTCCTCGTGCAATCTTTTCTATCTCGATTGAGCCAAATATATTTTGACTCACCCAGAGAATCTTGAGAAGGTTTTTCTCAGTCTGGCTGGAGCCAGTCTAGCTTAAAAAAGGCTTGTCTTAATTTATGAGATGAATTAAAGACAATACCTACTAATTCCTGACACCTGCCATTTTCATTTTAGGATATCTGTCAAATGTTGATATATGGATCTTAAACTGAAGGCCACTTAGCAAGAGGTTATTGGAGAGTTTTTGGGGAGTGTCCACCTGCTAAATTAGGCCTCAAAGTGGGTGTCAAGATCTGATTGGGCGTGCGCCCCAAGTGGATAAGGATAGAGTCCCATGAGATGAGGACTCTAATCCCTTGATCGACTTGGACTGTGGGGCGCCAATCTCACT
>KE506166.1:152094-163575 GCA_000441515.1 Elaeis oleifera
GGCGGCGACCGTGGCACCCACGACTCCAGCATCTCCGACGCCGGCGGATTTCTGCAGCAACAGAAGCTAAAGCAATCAAAATCCGAATTGAAGAAATTCTGGTCACTGGTGCAAAAGTATCAAAATAATCAACATTTGATTTTTGATTAAAACCCTTGGCAACAAGTCTGACTTTGTATTTATCAATAGAACCATCCGGATTAAATTTCTTTAAAATCCATTTACACCTAATAGATTTTGCTCCAAGAGGTAAATCAACTAGTTCTCAAGTTTGATTATGCAAAATTGAATCAAGTTCATTTTTGATAGCTTCTTTCCAAAAATGACTATCAGGGAAGGAGATAGCTTCAGAAAAAACATAGGATCATTATCAACAAGATAGGTATAAAAATCATTTCCAAATAAATTTTCTTCTAGGCCTTTTGCTCCTTAAACCTAAATCTGAGTTTCCAAAGTCAACATTTTCAGAAAGTTCAGGAGTTATTTTCTCAAATTTTAAAGAAAATATATTTTCAAAGAATTCAGCATTCTTTGTTTCAACTACAGTGTTACACTCAAGCACATCACTTTTCAAAATAAGAAACCCGTATGCTGCACTATGATCAGCATATCCAATAAACATGCAATCTGAAGTTTTAGATCCTATTTTTCTTTTCTAGGTTCAGGTAACAACACTTTTGTAAGACACCCCCACAATTTCAAATATTTCAAGTTAGGGGTATAACCCTTCCATAATTCAAAAGGTGTCTTACCAAGCTTTTTATATGGAATCCTGTTTTGAATATGACAAGCAGATAAGATGGCTTCACTCCAAAGGTTATCAGGTGCATGTGAACTAACAAGCATAGAGTTCATCATTTCTTTAGTGTTCTATTTTCTTTCTGCTACTCCATTTGATTCAAGAGAATAAGGAGGTGTAACCTCATGAATTATACCTTTCTTCTCACAAAAATCATTAAACAAAACATATTCCCCATCTCTATCTGATCTAATTCTTTTAATCTTTTTACTTAATTGATTTTCTACTTCAGCTTTATATAATAGAAACATACTAAAGGCCTCATCTTTATTCCTCAATAAATAAACCTTAGTATACTTTGAATAATCATCAATAAAAGTGATATAATATCTCTTTCTACTTCTAGTCATAGTTTGTTTTAAATCACCTAAATCAGTATGAATTAATTCTAAAAGTTCAGATTCTCTTTCCACAGATGCACAAGTTTTTCTAGTTGATTTGGTTTCAACACAAATTTCACACTTGTTTATGCAAGCATTACCAATGTCAGAAATTAATCCTAGAGATTGTATTTTCTTAATATATGATATGCTAACATGCCCAAGTCTACCATACCACAAATTAACATCATCAAGCATATAAACAGAAGAAGTACATGCATTTTCATTCATTACTTCAGCAATATTAAGTACAAAGAGTCCCTGATTACAATATCCCTTATCCACAAAAATATTATTCTTTGTCATTACTATCTTATCAGATTCGAATGACACTTTTACCCCAATCTTTCCCTGTAGGGTCACAGAAACCAGGTTCGCTCTTATGGTAGGAACATGGAGCACTTCATTCAATGCCAATGTCTTGCCTGAGGTGAGCTTGAGAAGAACTTTCCCTTTTCCAAGAACTTGGGTAGATCTTGAGTCACCTAAATAAACAGTTTTTTCCTTCCTTTACTGGTGTGTAGGAGGTAAAGGCATTTCTGTTTGCACAAATATACCTGATGGTACCAGAGTCCACTACCCAATCTTTCATAGTTGCTACCATGTTCACTTGAGAAATGACCGTAGCAATAATGTCATTGTCATCTGCTTGAACCAAATTTGCATTTGGCTTAGCAGGATTGTCATGTCTTACTCTCTTCCTACACTGAGGTGCATGGTGCCCTAGCTTGCCACAAACAAACAATATCTTTCTTTTGAAGGTGGGTTATTGGTTGGGTTTATCATCAATTTTAGAGTGTCCATACCTTTTATGCTTATTCGACTTGTCTTGTACTAGGTTGGCTTTTGAGATCACCTCCTTGGTCCTTGTGGCCTCCACTTGCTTTATATTCCTATCTTCCATAACGATGTGTACAATCAGATCTTTCAGCGACATCTCCTTGCTCTTGTGCTTGAGTTGTTGCTTGTAGTCACTCCAGGAGTCGGGTAGTTTTCGATCAGCATCCCAGCTATAAAACTTTCTGACAGCTTGATGTTTTCGGACTTCAAGTCGTCTATCAACTTGTGCTACTCGTTAATCTGCATCTTTATATCCTTGTCTTCAATCATATGCCAGCGAGCATAATTCCCTATCGCAAATCTTTGTTGGCCAACATCTTCAGCAGTGTACTTCTTGTTCATGGACTCCCATATTTGCTTTGCTTCTTTGTAGGGACAATATACATCGAACAGATCATTTGATAAGGTACTAAGAATAGTGTTTCTACATATCTTATTTGCATGCTTCCAGATCTCTATGTTGCTGGTATAGTCAGGTGTTCCTTTTTCAGGCTTTGCTTGAGTTAGAGCAAAGTCAACATTGTACATGTCAAGAGCTGAGAGGATGCGCTCTTGCCATCTTCTAAAGTTGTTGTCGCAAAACACTTTAATTTTGGAGGTGTTTGGGAACTCCTTATGTGCAGTGAGAGGTATGGTAGGAAGCAACGGCATGGCAGGCATTCCAACAACAGCAGGTGTAGCATTGGAGGAACTAGCGGCAATGGTACTAGTAGCAGTGGGATCCATCTCTATCCTTTAGATTGTAAAACAATGAAGTAGTAGGATTGTAACTACGGTGTTTGCCTGAGACGTGAAACACTGTCTTAAAGGATAGATTCCGTCTCTCTTGAGTACAGAAGGTATTTTGACGGCTATCTCTTAGGATACAACAGGCCTTCCCAATTGTGTACACTCGCAAGTGAGAAAGTAGGAGTAGCAAAAATAAAGATAAGAAAAACCCAGTAAGAAAAGCTTAAAGTGCAGAAGATTTTTTTTTCTCCTACAAGACTGCAACCAGGTGAAAAAATATATATATAAAAGCTATTTGTTATTGAGAAAAAATTGAGGAGAAAAATCTGCTGGTTGGTTTTCGAGGGGCTAAGTGGGATAGAATTTTTAGGCCACTTAAGTGAGAGGACGTTGGTAAAATTGCTAAAAATCTGGTTAGAATCAGATAAATCTTTAACAGAATAGCAAACACGACTAAAAAAATCAGCTGAAAATCAAAAACAAATTAGAAACAGATATAGGACTGACTTGATCTGCATGCCTTTTGAAATATCACGTAATTTCAACACCAACCACTGCCTTCTCTCCTCCTCCGGCTGCGGAGATACGACTCATGGTCCGCCAGCTCTTCCAAAAGTGTACGGCTGGGGCAGAGGGGTTTGTGAAGGTGGAGTTGAAGCCGAGGCTTTCGAGTTGGCGCTGAACGTCATGATGACGATGATTGCTGGGAAGAGGTATTACGGCGAGAAGGTGGAGGTCCCAGAGGAGGCGAGGCAGTTTAAGGAGGTAGTGGAGAAGACCTTTATGCTTGGTGGTGCAACGCAATTACGGGATTTCTTGTCCGTGTTAAGATGGTTGGATTACAACACGAAGAAGAAGTTGGTAAGGTTGGAGAAGATGAGGAGTGAGTTCATGCAGAGACTGATAGATAAGGAAGAAGGAATGTGAGGAGGAAGGAGGAGAGAGAAAGGAAAGACAGCTATGATCGCTCATCTGTTATCGTTGCAGCTGACGGATCCGGAGAACTATACCGACCAAGCAATCAAAGGGCTTATGACGGTAAGAAGGCATATGAAAATAAATCTTCTCTCTCTCTGTGTTTGTGTGGATGGTGACCAGGACCATCTCGTGTAGGTATTATTATTCCAGGAGGAAAGACAAGATAAAAATTATAATTTTTAAATCAATTTCAAATGCGTAATATTTATGCTTAGTATACTGCTATTGGTCTAAAATTATTATTTAGATATATATGCTTTATTTCTTTCTGCTTTTGAAACAGTACTCTCATTAATTAGCCTTCTGGCTATCTTTTTGGATGGAAAGGGAGGCAAATTTCCACCCAGATGTTATTAAGAAAATGCATGTCCAAAGAAAAAGCACAGAGCAGAGAAAAAGAGGTCTAGCTCTGCTCTTCTAGCTAAGATGGATTTAGAAGAAAGTAATAGAGTCGGTTCCTAGAAAACAAGGAAAAAGACCAATGAGAAGAAACAAAGAAGGTAGTGCTGGATGCGATCATGCCAGCACTGCCTTCTGGCTATCAATATGAATAAGTGACCAATCTATCATCTATTGATGTTAATAGCAAAAACTTTGACAGAAGTGCATTGCTATAAAATAAAATAAATAAATTGAAGGGGATATATGAAATAATTCATATATGCAGACGTACATGATAAAGTTTCTTTTTATTTATAGCACATAAATGCATTCCCACTTTCATTTACTGCTTCCGTTGTTCTTTTTGATGCCTATATTTGCAAGACAGCTAATTGCAATCATAAAAAATCTATATTTGAAAGAAAGCTCTCTAAAGGGGACAGCTTTTAAGGGCATATATGCATAAGAGTAAGGGTTCACTTCCGGGTTTGCTTTATAATAGTTTGTCAGGTGCTTGATTTCCGAGTCTCGGTATGCAAAACAATTGTAACGACTTATTTCATTTCTGCCTCCAGAGCTTATTACAAGCAGGAACAGATACATCATCAAATAGTATCGAATGGGCAATGTCACTCCTACTCAACAATTCAGAGACATCGAAAAGGCTCAGACCGAGATTGATGCGCGCGTTGGAAACGAGCGCCTGCTACATCAATCGGATCTTCCTAATCTTCCATACCTTCAGTGTATCATCAAGGAACACTTCGAATATGCCCTGGTGCCCCACTCCTCGCGCCTCATGAATCAACGAATGAGTGTGTGGTTGGCGGCTTCAATGTTCCACGTGGAACAATGCTATTGGTTAATGCACACTGCATTCATAGGGACCCTAAGATATGGGAGGAGCCTACAAAGTTCGAGCCTGAGAGATTTGAGGATGGCAAAGATGAAGGGAAGCTGATGATCCCATTTGGGATGGGAAGGCGGAGGTGCCCAGGGGAAGACCTGGTAATGAAAGAGGTTGGGCTTACACTTGGGACCTTGGTCCAATGCTTTGAGTGGAAGAGAGTGGGAGAAGAACTGGTGGACATGACCGAAGGCTCGGGGCTGACCATGCCAAAGGCCGTTCCACTGGAAGCAATGTATCGTCCACGCAGTGCAATGGTTCGTGTTCTTTCAGGAATGTGAGTCATTTTTATGTGATTGGATCAGCAGCCAAGAAGACTGGATTTTCAATTTGTAGTCAAGTGATATATATGTGGTCTTGCATGGTAGATTTATTTTATGTTTGATAGTAGCGCTCCCTCGAGGTTGTGCTTAGAAGGTATGTTCATCAAGAGAAATATTAAAGGTGTCTAGAACACTATTATTTTCTGAAAGATTTTAATCATTCTCTCTTTTGATTCCGCAAAAGAGGAGGAACAATGAATATAAATTAATATTCTTCTTTTTCCTTTGTCTGATAAATAAATTGAGATGTTCTTTCATACGACAGTCCTTATAATGATGAACAATATTGTGGATATTGTTATTTGGGGAGATCCTAGATATCTATAATTATCGTTCTACAAGTTTCAATCACATGTATAATGTATATTGCTTCTATCAACTCCCATTCGTGGTTGAACTGATCACTAAAAGTAAGGTTCCTTTCAGCTAGTGAATAAATTAAAGTTTATCATTCAGTCATATTCAGTCAAACAACTATTTTTGGCATATAATATATTAGAGAGATATTTGGAATTTGAAAGCAGCTGATAAAAGCCATGTTTTTGGTATTTATTCGTTTTATGGGATCAAAATTGATATGGTATGACGACCTTTCTATTTCTCCGATGCCCACACCCATATCCGTCTTCCACGCCCACGCCCACGCCCACGCCCACGCCCTTCTATTTCTCCAACGCCCATGTCCACTCTATTTAATGGACACCTATTAATTTCAAGAGGAGGGGATCGCGAGACATCCTTGACCCCACCCGGTCTTCACTTATGGCGCTCGAGACCGCCGAGTACCACCTCAGCTCGGAGCTCCTAGCCCAAAAGACGACGCTCGTGGTATCTGTATATGTGTCGATTTTCGGATTCGCAACGTCCTCCAGGGACAAGACAGTGAGGTTTTGGCCCCGGATCCGGACAAGAAGAACCGGTTTGTTCTGTCGAAGACTCTTGACGGGCACTCCAGCATTGTGGGGCCGCTGGCCTGGATTCCTCCTTGGGATCGTTTCACTGAGGGTGGGATTGCGTCTGGAGGGATGGATACCCTCGTCTTGATGTGGGATTAAGCAAGGGAAAGGTCATGGAGACGATGAAGGGGCATCAGTTTCAGGTCACTGGCTTTGCAGTCGACGATAATTGTGATGTTATCTCGTCATCCATTGATTAGGAGCCAGGAAGAGAAGAAGAAAGAAGTAGCCACGGTGTTAACCTCTCATCTTCAGATGGTGCTGGTCGTGGCCTTCTGCTTCATTTGAAGCTCTCTTGCCCATGAGTGTCTAAAGCCTAGAGAAACTCTCCATCCCCTTGTTGACGATGCCGACGAACTCACTTCCCAATAGGAAAACACTGACAATCACTCGGGAGAGGAAAATAAAGACATGACCAAGACCCTGAACACCGATTCCGCCGATGCCCAGGCCACCGTCCGTCGTCGGCCGCAACCTTCCGGGGCCTTCTCATCAATGGCCTCGTTATCCTTGATGTCGCCATCCTTGACATCTCATTTTACCTAGGTTGCTTCATCGTTACCACAATTTTACCGGTCTTGCTGTCTGCATCTACTACAGCATCGTCATTACTAGGCCAACCATCTCTAGATCGATCAAATAACAGTCTGATTGAAACCCGAGGCCAATCATCTCTAGGTCGGCCAGATGCTAGCCAGCATTAGAATTCAAAATTGACCATCTCTAGTTCGGCTCGATGTTGATGAGATCTGATCATCTCTAGTTCGACTCGATGTTGATGAGATTTGATCATCTCTGGCTCGACTAGACGCCGACCAAATCCAAATTAACTAACCATCACCAACTTAATCAGATACCAATCAAACCATCTCCAACTCGGTCAAACACCGACCAGAGTAGGATAGCACTATTCTAATTATCTATATTTTTTTATTGTTATTCAAAAATCTAATCTGACTAAAATATCGAAGAGTCCAATCAGAACCAATCCAATAAGTCTGTTCTTTTTTTTTTTTAATGTGTGCAAATCCAAAACTCTCTAAGACAGATCATTTTTCGCTATCATAGATCGAACAGTACTCTCCAGATTGCTAATAGCTAGGCCAAATTTTGGCATCAACAGAAACTATTTGGTGGAAGGAATCCAATGGCTTTATCAGGTTGAAATGCATAAAACATGAACAAAATGTTTGAATTAAAATTTGTAAGGTATGAGTGAATGATTATGTACTCATGGTGGTCACTTTTCCTTGGGCCATATGAGAGTGAATTGTCTACTTTGACGGTTCACAACATCAATGGCCAATCTGAACTACCACGAGATTATCCTTCTATACTTTTGGATTATTTTTGGTAGAAGGGATAAATTTGGAGGTTATCTCCTCTACTATTGAAAGGATAGTTAATTCTATATGTGGCCCAGAAGGTAGCAACCCAAGAGGAGGGTTGAATTGGATTCTTTAAAAATTTTAACCAAGCTTAATCTCTAAATAATAATGTGCCTCAATTAATTTGACAAAACGACTTGAGAGATAATCAGTATATGCAACAGCGGATTTGAGATATAAGATAAGCTTTGCAATAATTAAACAATGCTAAGGAGAAATTCAAATTAAGTAATGCAAGAATGGAAAGCAAGAAGTTAAAGCATACTACAAACATAAGTAATTTTATAGTGGTTTGGTGCAACTCCATATCTACGTCCACTCTCCAAGCTTCCTTTAAAAATTTTATTGTAATCAATCCGATTACAGTGTGTTTATTTTTTAGGCTCACAAACAAATCCAGTTAATTTTTTGGGATCACCAAGCAAAACCTTGCACCAATCATTTTTCGAGCTCACAATCAATCCAGTTGATTTTTTGAACTCACCAACCAAAACCTACAATATCCAATTTCGGGCTTAGATAGGCCTTAACCAATTTTTTTCCCCCAAAGAAACTTGTAAAGAAACAAAATACAAGAATATGAATTTTAGCTCAAATAAAACTAGAAAGTGCAAACTCTTTAAAACTCGAAGAAGTGACGGTGGAATTGTTCTTTTGAAGCTTGACTTCTCTCCAATTGATGCTTGAGAGGATGTAGCTGATGGTGGTGAAGATTTCTCTTTGAAAGCTCTTAATTTTGTGCACTCAATCCTTCTCTTTTCTCCTTTTTTTAATGATATTCAATAACTTTTATTTGCTATGATGATTTTCTCTTTTTAATCCACTTGACTTCCTTTTTAATTGATTATCTAGCCTTTAATAAGCTTGAAAATGGCTGGAGAAGAAATTTTGACCTTTGGAAGAGTTGAAATAGCCGTTGGAAGTAAAAACTAGCCATTGGACAAGTGCAGAAAAACTAGCCATTAATGTAGCCTTAGGCCACAAGCCGACTCGATTTTTATTTGAAGTCGGCTCGATTTTCGAGTCTATTCGATTTTATTTTGAGTCAGCTCGATCTCAGACATGCAGAATTCAGCTTTCTGTCTTGTGAATGAGTCGGCTCATCTAAAAAGGAGTCGACTTGTCTGTGTGCCAAAACTACAACACGCCAGAGTCGATTCTTCTTCGTCAGGAGTCAACTCCTCTTGGCCAAACATGAGAAAATATGTTCTTTGAAGTGCTTTGGCTTGCCAACTTGAGGGGATCTTTTTTATGAATGAATTCTTCAATTTAAGCATATGAAAAGATCTACATTCATTCTTAAAATACATGGTTAGATTCATAATTACTCAAAATTTAACAATCATCAAAATCAATCATGGGGTCAACAATCTCTTCCTTTTTGATGATGGCAAAACTTTGAGTATATGTACAAAAATAAGAATAATATGTTTCAATTTATTTTACTAATATGAATCATGAAGTAATGAGATGAACACATATGAACATATATTTCATGAATGTTTCAATTTATCTAAAAATTTCAGATTTAATACATTTGATACCAACTTTCATACATATACACTTACTCATTTTAAAGTGATCATTTTAAGCAAACACATGAGCGTATCACTCAAATTAAGAGCCTTTCAAACAAATTAAGCATGTACTCATCATCACTCTCTCCCTTTTAACAACATCAAAAACTCCAGAGAAAGATTAAGAAATATCATCAAAATCAATTTAAATATAAGAATGTATCAAATTCAAAATGCATCAAATTCAGAAAATATATCAAAACTTATCTTTTTGATTCAAATATGTCTAAAATATTGCTTTCTTTCAGAAATTAGCTTGAATTTAGATACCAAAAAGTTCTCCTCCTTTGGAATGAATTTGACTCTATAATCAGATTTTCAATTAAGTAACTAATTGCTTTGAGCTTGTAAAGAGAATAGAATTTTCAAAAGATTTGAGTAGTGAAATCAAGCATTGCATTACTTCAATATTCATTCTTCTTTTCTTAATAAAATCTATCATTAATTAGAAAGGTATGTATCAAAATGTATCGAGCAAATCAATGGTTCTACCATATAGTATTAGAGCAGTTAAGAATTAAGTTTCTAAATTCATTTCTTAAGCAAAAATTATCTTGATACAAATAATTTTATAAAGATTTCTTAAGGCATATCAAAATTCTGTATTATATTCAGATTTTTAAATATGTTTCAAAATTTGAAATATATACCAAAATCATTTCTTAGAGTAAAAAATATTTAAATTCAATTTAACTCTAATTAATTATCAAGAATGATTGGACAATTACATCATGCAAATCAAATTGAATAAGCATATGAAATCTCAAATTAACAAAAGCAAAATGCAATGATTTGAGATTTTAAGATCAACATTTATTTTCTCAATACAAATTAATCAGAATTTCAATCAAATCAAGATAAAGCATAAAAAGCATTTCTCCCTCTATTTTGAGATACCAAGAATATATTTCTTTAATATTTAGTAATATTTTTCTCTTATTTTCATAATTATTGCTAGATAATTTTGCTTTTCAACTTTTCTCCCTATTTTCTTTCAAATTATGCACGTTTAATAAGGGTTTGATCTTTAAAATTAGATTTTCTAACTTTCAAATTTAGATTTTCAAATTTAAAAGTATTTTAAATTTTAAATATTTAAATATTTTTCTCCCTTAGTTTTGCAAATAAAGCCATTTTTAAAAAATGTAATTTCAATAATGCATTCAGGGAATAGCCATAGGACTTTTAATTTAAGGATTTCAATATTAAAATCAAAATTTCAGTAAGAAAATCACTTTGAGCTTTAAAGATTCAATGAAGATGAATTTTTTAAATAATATGGCTTAAAATACTTCTCTCCTTTTTGATACTAAAGCAGATCATTTTAAAATATATTATAAGAGTTTGTCTCAAATGATGTAATAGCAAGAATATAGTCATAAAATTTAAGGCAAGAATAAACTATTGATACTAATTATGAGACTTATGATACCAGTTATGATAATCTTTTTGAAAAATTCTGCTTGATATCAATTGAAGGAAGTTTAAGTTTATTCTTTAAAATATAATCAATTTAAATAAAAATAATCAATTCAATTCTTCTTCACACCAAATATTTTGAGATTCAATCCAAATAGTAACTATCCAAAAAGATTTTTTTTTGAACAATATATTAAAAATATATCTTCCCTTTTAAGTAAAGGTGATGTATTAAATAGATTTTCAAATTTAATTACAAATAGGCTTTTAGCTTCAAAGATTCAAAAAGAATAAAACTTTTCAAAACAAAAAAAAAGTATCAAAGCCAATCATGTGAGATATTTAGAAATTTTTTTCTTTTCTAAAAAAATATCAATCAATTAAATATAGAGAAGGTATCATGAATGTATCAAAGCAAAGTGAGGTATCAGAATAAAATAAGAGCAAAATATAGTATCAAAGAAAATAAATTTGAGACAAAATATTTTTTTTATCAAAAGATAAAATAATGGAGTATAAAGCAGAACTAGATTGTCTGATACCAATTAGAAATTTTTAGCTTTTCTTCAAAAAGATCATTTCATCCATTATTTCATAAGAAGTATTAAGCAATTAAGTTTAGAAAAAAGTATCAATTTCTTGGATTTGTCTCTTATAAAAAATATAGCTTTGTAAAATCAGATTTGAGACAGATATTTTCTCTTTTGCTAAAGGATAAAGCAATAGAATGCAAGGCAAATAAGTTGTTTGATGCCACTTGATTAAAATTGAAATCTTCTTTAAATATTTAGTTTAAAGATAAAT
>KE506166.1:184178-194800 GCA_000441515.1 Elaeis oleifera
AATTAAATTAATAGAGATGAAAGTTTTTTATCATAAATAAATTATTTTTTATTAACGACATAATAATTCATCATAAATTATTTTTTTTATGATTAAAATTTTCATCATAAATAGTTTTTGAAAAAAAATTTTAACGATAAAAATTTTGGTCGGTAATATTGATTATTGGTGATGAAATTTTTTTCATCATAAAAAATTATCAACGACGTCATTATTTATGACTAAATATTAGTGATGATAATTTCGTCACTAATAACTATTACTGATGAAAATTAATTATTAGCGATAAATTTTTTATGTCGCTAATACCACGTTCTATTGTAGTGGTGTCTCAATTAATTTAACAAAATACTTGAGAGGTAATCAATATATGAAGTAGTGGCTTTGAGATATAAGATAAGCTTTGCAATAATTAAAACAATGCTAAGGAGAAATTAAAACTAAATAATGCGAGAATAAAAGTAAGAAATCAAAGCACACCATAAATACAAGCAATTTTATAGTGGTTCAGTGCAACCCCGCACCTACGTCCACTCTCAAAACTTTTCTTAAGAATTTCACTATAATCAATTCGATTATGGTGCATTTATTTCTAGACTCATAAACAAACTCAGTTGATTTTTCGGCATCACCAATCAAAATCTTACATCAATTATTTTCAGACTCACAATCAATAATTTTCAGTGTTGAAAGTCACTCTCGAAAACTCATTCAGTTAATTTTTTGAGCTTACCAACTAAAATCTATAATATCTAATTTTAGGTTCGGACAGGCTTTAACCCTAAGTTTTTTTCTAAAAAAAGTAGTAAAGAAATAAATACAAAATATGAATTTCAGCTTAAATAAAATTAGAAAATGTAAACTCTTTAAAACTCAGAGAAGTGGCTGTAGAATTGCTCTTTTGAAGCTTGACTTCTCTTCAATTGATACATGAGAGGATATAGCTGATGGTGGTGAAGTATTTTTTTGAAAGTTTTCAATTCTATGCACTCAATCCTTCTTTCTTCTTCTTTTACAATGATATTCAATAACCCATAGTTACTTTGATGATTTTCTTTTTTAATCTGCTTGACTTTTTTTTAGTTAATTCTCTAGCCTTTAATAAGCTTGGAAGTGGCTGGAGGAGTTTTGGCCATTGGAAGGGCTGAATAGTTGTTAGAATAAAAATTAGTCATTGAAAAAGTATAAAAAAAATTAGTCATTGGTACAGTCTCAGGCCACGAGTCGACTTGATTTTTATTTGGAGTCGGCTCAATTTTTGTTTTGAGTCAGCTCCATCTCAAACATGCAGAATTTAGCTTTCTGTCCTATAAATGGAGTCGACTCATCTCAAAAAGAAGTCAATTCATTTGTTTGTCAGAACTACTTTAATGTACCAGAGTTGACTCTTTTCCATCAAAAGTCAACTTCTTTTGACAATATGAGAAAATATATTCTTTCTCAATTTTCATTTTGAGTCAGCTCCATCTCAAACATGCAGAATTCAGCTTTCTGTCCTATAAATGGAGTCGGCTCATCTCAAAAAGAAGTCGATTCATTTGTTGTCAGAACTACTTCAATGTACCAGAGTCGACTCTTTTTCATCAAAAGTTAACTTCTTTTGACCAAATATGAGAAAATATATTTTTGAAGTGCTTTAGCTTGCCAACTTGAGGAGATCTTTTTCATGGATGAATTCTTCAATTTAAGCATCTGATGTTAGAAATATGTCCAAAAGCCAATCGTTTAGATGATTATGCTTTTGTAAATTATATATGAATTATGAATTAATAAAATTATTTGATATTTTCATCACAAGATGTATATCTTCCTTATATGAACTCATGTGTCATGATGAAGTCCTTAGAACTATATGACATTCGATAAAGAAGAATTTATCGAATAATTTTTAAACATATTCATGATTAAATGATACATTATTTAGAGATGATGATATTTATCGAGTGTAGGTCGTTGTGTGCCATATAGATTAGTTATCCTCGTAACCAAAGAGTGTGGAGACATTGGTATAGCATACAGCTAAGATATAGGAGTACATTGTCACTGAATAAGTGACTCACCTGCGGAGTACTCTGTTGTCAAGAGCAGCTCGTGAAACGTATGGGTATAAATATTTTTGAATCTGAGATCACCATAGTGACTTACAAGTAACTCATTATGCTTTGGTGTTGGACTACCTGCATTTCTAATGCAGTGACGGAAGGCTACTAGATACAGTCAAATACTTATGAAGTCTGTGTGTGTATCAAGATGGGATTGATCTCTCCGTAATATAGGGGATATTGCATCATTGTATTTCAATTTAGTAAATCCTGGGCCTGGATAATCCATATGATGGATGTGAAAGGTTGAAATACAATGTGCATGACTTTTTCAGATTTGACAGTTAAACCCTAGATTGTCCTTGAGCATTTAGGATTAAAAGAATGAATTATGTGGTAACCATACACATTGGTTTTTGAATATTATCTTACATATATTTGACCTATTTGGATGTTGGAAACTATTGCTAGATGGTAACTTTGATTAGTAAGAAATGGTTCCTATGCTACCAGCTTAATGTTCGAACTTATGGAGTCACGCACAAAGTCAGACAATATAGGAAAGAATTGACCTAAGTCTATGAGTTCAATTTGAAAGTATATGACTTGACTGAACGAATAGATTAGTTTAATTGAGAATTAAGTTAAGGGTCATACGGGATTAAATAAGTTGATTATGTCTAGCTAGCACTAGACATGAGGTTCATATTTAATTTCGGAGATAATAATGATCTGATCAATGATCCAAAAAATTTATAAGAGAGTCAATTTATATTCTAATTAATTTTAGATTAGATCTAATTTAATTAAAATTAATTGGATTAAAAAATTAAGTTAGACTTGGATCAGAATCCTAATTAGATTAGGATTGACAGGCTCTTCGAATTTGATTTGAATCACATTCAAATCGGATTCAAAATGAGTCAAATCTTAGCCTATTTGGTTGGAACCAAAGAGTCCTTGGAACCTGAGATTCTCTCTCATGGGAGCTAACCAAAGAAAGGTGGAGCAGTGATTTTTTTTTGCCCATTTGCATGTGCGTGAAAGCTAGTTCGTGTGAAGGTTGTTGGGCGCTCTCCTTTCTCATCTAGAACTCCACTTTGGATAAGATTTGGACACCTAATTAGTTAGGTCTTTGGATCAAATTTAGATGCCTCAACTATAAAAGAGAGGGACCACAATTCACTATGTAAGATTCTTTTGCTTGTGCGACAAAAATTGGTTATACGGTGAGAAGAAAAAGGTGGTGCACAAGAAAGAAAGGGAGGCATCCCTTTCTCTCAAGGTGTGCAAAATTTTTTGGCATCCTTCTTCCTCTAGGCATCCAAGATCTTGGCGTAAAGGGTCACATCCAAGATCAAGATTTTCTCCCACTTTTGCTGCCTTTTTGAAGGATTGGTGCAAAAGGAATCATCCCTCTTCCCTACAGAGCCTGACGTGCACGCGAAGTAGAGGGCCTGTGCTTTCAGACCTCGTGAGGCATCGAATTCAAGCAACCTCTGAGAATTCGATCCCTATTTTATTATGACCAAGATAATCCATAATTATTATGTATAATTTTGAATAGAATTTTTTTAAAATGCACCCTAGCGATCCGATCAGATCGGATATTTTCTCTTCAAATGGTATCAGAGCAGGATTGATACATGCTATGCATTGTTAATTTTTTGATATTTTATATGAGATATATGATCAAATTTTTATGTAGGACATTACATCTAGTTAGACCTATTAATTAAAATTATTTGATTTGATTTTGATCAGATTTCAAGAACCTAATCAATGGTTGATAATGGTTGTTATAAATATGTTGTAACATAATTTTCTTGATGTAGATTTTTGCTGACATAATAATCAAATTACAATCTATTTTAATAAAATTTTATGATATTATTTTAAATTAAAGTTAGACTTAATCAAAATCTGATTTGAATCTATTTTGACAGATTTTTAGATCTAATTTTAAGCAAAATTCTGCACAACATCAAATCAGATCTAACCAGAATTTTAATTTCTATGCGTTCATGTGTGTATTTGAATTATTTTTTATAAGATTCTAGATCTGATTTAAGTACTTTATATGCGGTATAAAAGTAGGTTCAAATCTAAAATTTATATGAAATTTATCAAAAATTAATCGATGTATTGATCTAATTAGATTAGATACATAATATGCATGATATAATCATGTTCAGTGCACGTCTGAATTTTTGATTATTATATATGTAATATAATTAATTTTAAATTAGATTTTAGTTCTTAGTAGTCCAATACTCAAATTGAGATGATCACCAGGCCATCTGATCATAAGAAGAAGCAGAGATTGAGTCCCTCTCTTGTCCATTCAATGGATTCTCTTATTACGTATAGGGGTGCCACTGTGATCAAGTCTCTTGAAGAAGAACAGCAAAAAAATTTAAAATTATTTAATCATAAATATATTTAGATTAGATCTAAAGAGATTTATGATTAATTATAATTTAAATAAATTAATTTAGATACAAAATTAATTTTAAGATCTGAATTGTAGGTTGCATATGATGTAATTGATAGATATCTAAATTGTACTATGATACATGTGATGTATATATGATATTTAGATCAAATTTTATATATTTAATTGTTAAACATAGATCTAAAAATTAGATTTTAAGATTTAAAAAATTACACGACATATGATGTATGCTTCACTTGAAATCCTAGTAGAATAATTTTATAGACAGAAATACATGTTTCACATATTTAATTTGAAATTAAGTAATCTAGATTTGAGAATTAAAATATGATTAAGACACCTTATAAATCGATGGGCCATGGGTTAGCACGAATCAAGTCTTGTAACTAGATTAGACCTAGGGTTAGAATAAATATAGATTAATTAAAAAATTGATTAAATCTAATCAAGAGTTGAGTTAGATTAGGATCAAATTCTTAAAGATCAACCATAATAGTTGTAGCTTGATCAAGTCCATATTTTGACCATACCAAATAGATCTGATTGTGGCTCAATGATTTTGTCTGAGTCCTTTAGTGGATCAAATCGAAATAATTGACCAATTAGTATCTAAGATAAGTTTGACAATATTGCTTGACAATATGACTAATAGTTTTAATTAGTAGTCTGCTTACCTGGCCATTTCGATAGTGTTTAAGGCAAGCCGAGGTAGATCCTCCCATCGATCTCATTTACCGAGCCAATATGGTAGATTATATTTTGATTATGTCATTAATTGATTCGAGCTGACCCATGTCATTAAGGTAAATCAGTATGATTGATTTAGGTGTCTCTAAACCAAGCTTGTCTCTTATCCTCTTCATGACTTGGTGAAGTCAGTGGGAGAATTTATGACTTACCAATTAATTTCTTCTCTTATTCTCAAATCATTAAATCAGTTTGATTGAATTAGGTACCCTTTCGACCAGTTTGTCTCTAGTCTAATTCAATGACTTGATGAAGTCAGTGGGAGGATTTAAGACTCGTCGATCAATTACTTCTCAAACCATTGAAATCAAATTTTCTAAATTATTAAGTCCTTAAAATGAGCTAGTTATGGGGATAACTAGATCATAGCCTCCCATGAAGTTGGGTAATAATGGATCCATTAGTCTGATAATCATTGGAGGCCCAAAGACCTGTGCTTATCTGCTATTAGAATTATCATTCATAATATGATAACTCAGTCGTGTCTCTTTAATGGGTGGTTAGGTTGGCCGACCAAAGTCAGGCCTAATCATTTGTTGGTTAGATGGGCTAAGCATGATCATGTTAATGGTTGGACCTAACTAGGACTTGCAAAGATGGCCAAAGCTAACTGAAAAAAATATGGGGCAAAATTATTACCAGAAGTTGTTTGAAAAATAATTGGTTAAAAACCTACCCATAGATACATATGGATTGATCGACCAAAGTCGGACTTGTGTGTAGTCTATGTGGATTCTAGTCCTCACCAAGAATTAAGATAATTTCTTGAATTGGAAGTAGAGGCTATCAATTCATTTAAAATAGTGAGAGGACCTTTAAATTATAGTCCAAATCTTTAGGATTAAATAATTCATATACTAATAGGTCTTTATTTTCTTTCAGTGATGGTTAGTAGTTTATCACTCCGCTCACTGTTGGACAGTGACAAGTTTATGGAATCCAATTTCGATAATTAGTATCGAAAGTTGAGAATAGTTTTCGAGTACGAGAGGATCCTATATGTGATTATAGATCTAGCACCTAAAGTACCAGCTCTCAATTCAGATACGGTGGTTAGAGACACTTATCAGAAGTGGCTCAACGACTGTACGACAGTACATTGCATAATGAGAGCTGCTATGAGTGACGAATTTAGTTGTAAATTTGATGATACTCAATCAAAAGAGATGCTTCAAATGTTGAATGAGTCCTTTTGCATACTTGAGGATAAATCTTCAACATAGCATAGATCCTCTAAGAGAGGAAGAAATGCAAGGTGCAAAAAATCATGGTAATCCTAAGCAGTCTAATGCAAACCAGAGTCAGGCAGAAATGGACAGGTCTAGAAAGAGAAATCAGTAAAGAGTTGCTGGATAAGATACTTATATGATAACATCTTGTAATTTCTCTATCTGTGATGCTACTATCTGGATATTGGATACCGGAAGTCCAATTCATATATACAATTCGTTGCAGAAACTTTAGGTTAGTAGAGAATTTGAGAAGAGAGAACGATTCCTGAATGTTGAAGATGGAAGAGCTGTTCCAGTTCTAGCTATAGAAAAGTTCAGCTTGCTCTCAATTCAAATATTATTGTTTTAGATGACTATCATTATTGTCCATCTTTCTTATGAATGTTATTTCATAGGTCTTTGGCCAAGGATGGTTATAATTTTTTATAAAAAAAATTATTGTGATACCATTATAAATGGTGTTATAATTATGCGTGGATAATTGAACATGGTATTTACATATTATCACAATCTGTTAGTGTAATGTACATATCGAACAAACATCCTAGAATAGATAATGTCACAAATGCCTACCTTTGGTATTGTAAGCTTGGTTATATAAATAAGAATAGGATAAACAAGTTAACTAAGATGGAATCCTCGATATCAATGATTATGAATCATTATCGATCTGTGAGTCCTGTCTTCTTGGAAAGTGACCAAGTCATCCTTTACTAAAAAGATGAATGAGCCAGTAATATTCTAGGTCTAGTATATAGTAATGTATGTGGACCTATGAACATAGCTGCCAAAGAAGAGTATTACTACTTCATTATATTTACTGACGATCTTTTGAGGTATAGGTACATCTACCTTATGAAGCACATGTCTGAATCATTTGACATGTTCAAATGATTCCATAATGAGGTAGAAAAATAAATTGAAAAGAGTATTAAAACTCTTCGGTCTGATCGAGGAGGTGAATATCTTTTCAATGAGTTTTTGACATATCTAAGAGAGAATAGAATTCTCTCATAATGGACCCCTTTGGGGACACCACAGCATAATAGGGTGTCAAAAAAGAGGAATCGAACTCTGTTAGACATGATTCGGTCCATGATAGATTTTACAAATTTGTCGATCTCTTTTTGAGGTTATACTCTTGAGACTGCTTATCATATTTTGAACAGGATTCTAAATAAATTAGTCGTGAAAACACCATATGAGATATGGACTGGGCGTAGGCCGATACTCTCTTACCTTAGGGTTTGGGGCTATTCAATTTATGTCAAACATTTGCAGACTGACAAGCTTGGATCACGATCTGATAAGTGTTATTTTGTGAGATATCTAAAAAAAATTAAGAATATTATTTCTATCTTGCTGAAGAACAAAAGTTGTTCATCAGCAATAGGGCAATCTTTTTAGAAATAGAGTTCCTTAGTAAAGAACTGATATTTCTAAGGTTGAACTTGATGAAGTTCGATAGATAGAAAAATCGACACAAATAAGTAAAAATATAGAATCGAATATGATAAGATCAAATCTAGAGCCCATTGTTGAGGTACTTTTAAGGAGATCCGATAAAGTATCATGTCAGTCGGATAGATATTATGATTTCTTGGTTTAGAATGATGATCCTGTTGAACTTGATAAGAATGATGAGGATCCAATCACCTACATGGATGCCATACAAAGGTCTGACTCAGAGAAATGGCTTGAGGTCATGAAATCCGAGATGGAGTCCGTCGAGATCAATAGTGTATAAATACTTGTTGATCCACCCAAAGGGATTAAACCCATAGGGTGTAAATGGATATTCAAAAGGAAAAGGAGTGCAAACAAAAAGGTGGAGACCTATAAAGCCTGTTTGATTGTCAAGGGATATCATCAATATTATAGTATTGACTATGATGAGATATTTTTTTCTATAGCAATGCTTAAGTCCATCCAGATTATGCTTGTGATAGCGACACATTTTGATTATGAAATCTGACAAATGGATGTCAAAATTACTTTCTTAATGGAGAGCTAAAAGAAGAGGCATATATGATACAATCTGAAGGATTCACATCTACAGATGAATCGAAAGTGTGCAAACTTCAGAGATCTATTTATGGATTAAAGTAGGCATTTCGAAGTTGGAACATGTATTTTGATAAAGTAATCTAAACGTATGGCTTTCTTAGGAACAGAGAAGAGCCATGCATTTATAAATGGGCTAATGGTTCTGTAGTCATCTTCTTTGTACTATTAATAGAAAATGACGTTCTTGCTTCACAAAGTGTAAAGCTTTGACTGTCTTTACAGTTCTCCATGAAGGATTTGGTAGAAGCATCCTTCATCTTAGTGATAAAGATCTATAGAGATAGATCTAACAGACTGCTTGGATTGTCCCAATTTATATACATCGACACTGTATTGAAACGATTCAATATAGAGAATTTTAAGAAAGACTATCTTTCGATAGACTATGAAATTACTCTCTCTAAGAAGGATTATATGACAACTCCATAAGAGAGGGAGCGTATGAGTAGAATCCCATATACTTTGATAGTGGGATCTATCATGTACGCCATGACATGTACAAAATCGGATGTGGCATACTCACTAGGGGTAGTGAGTAGGTACTAGTCTGATCTGAGTGAGAATTATTGGAAGGTTGTAAAGATAACTCTTAAGTATTTAAAAAATACTAAGGACCAATGGCTTATCTATGAAGATATTGATTTGAAACTTATGGGATATACTGATTCTAGCTTTCAGTTAGATCATGATGATAGCAAGAGTGTATCAGATTATGTATTTATCCTAAATGGAGGAGCGATCTGTCAAAAAAATTTCAAGCAGCACACCATAGCTAACTCAACTTATGAGGCAGAATATATCACAGCATCCGATGCTGTGAAAGAAGCTGTCTAGTTACAGAAGTTCATCAGTAAGCTTGGAGTGGCACCCTCCTTGATGGTTCTATTCTACTGTACTACAATAGTACTGGAGCCATAGCTCAAGCAAAAAATTAAGTTCATCAGCGCACCAAGAATATTCTGCATCACTACCATCTGGTCTGAAAATCATGGATCGAGATGATATCGAACTTCAAAAGATCAACAAAAAGGAGAACTTAGCCGATCCATTTACTAAATCTCTCGAAATCAAAGAGTTCGACGAACACAAATGAAAGATGGGTATTAGATACTGTATCGATTGACTTTAGTTCAAGTGAGAGTTGTTAAAAATATATCCTAAAGTCAATTATTGGATGATTGTGCTCTTTATATAAATTGTATATGAATCATGAATTAATAAAATTATTGATATTTTCATCATAAGATGTACATTTTCTTATATGAACTCATGTGTTGTGATAAAGTCCTTAAAACTATATGACATTCGATAAAGAAAGATTTATCAAATAGTTCTTAAATATGTTTATGACCAAATGATACGTCATTTAGGGATGATGACGTTCATCGAGTGTAGGTCATTGTGTGTCATATAGATTAATTATTCTCGTAACCAAAGAGTGTGAAGACACTGGTATAGCATACAGATGAGATGTATGAGTACATCATCACGGAACAAGTGACTCACCTGCAGAGCGCTCTGCTATTAAGAGCAGCTCACGAAGCATATGGGCATAAGTGTCCCTCAGACCTGAGATCACCATAGTGACTTGCAAGCAACTCATTGTGCTTTGGTGCCAGACTACTTGCATTTTTAATGCAGTGACAGAAAGCTACTGATATAATCAAGTACTTGCGAAGTCTACATGTGGATCAAGATAGAATTGACCCCTCCATAATATAGGAGATATTGCATCACTGTATTTCAATTGAGTAAACTCTGGACCTAGATAATTCATATGATGGATGTAAAAGATTGAAATACAATGTGGATGACTCTTTCAGGGTTGACAGTTAAACCCCAGATCATCTATGAGCATTCAGGATCAAAAGAATGAATTATACGATAATCATATGCATTGGTTCTTGAATATTATCTTGCATATATTCGACCTATCCGGATGTCGAGAATAATTGCTAGATAGTAACTTCGATTAGTATAGAAAATAATTTTGTGCTACTGACTTAGTGTTCGAATCTATGGAGTCACACACAAAGTCAGGCAACGTAGGAAAGAATTGACCTAAGTCTATGAGTTTAA
>KE506167.1:43353-94643 GCA_000441515.1 Elaeis oleifera
GGGGGGGGCGGTTCCATGCGCACCAATCACCGTCGGGGTGAGGGGGGTCCTCCATGCATGCCAACCACCACCCATCCGTATTTGCGAATGGGCTTATCATAGACTTTCCCAAATTAACATAGAGCACATGATTATCACTTTCCAATACGTATTTAATATCTATAATTCTGTTTTTTTGTTTGAAATTTTGAATGACAAAAATACCTCTTCTATTCTGAAAAAATTATGACATCCTGCGGTCATATTATGATATCCTATAGTCAAATTATGACTTTCTGTATACAGAATATCATAATTTTTTTTTTCAGAAGTCATAAAAGGAGAAGAGTATTGTTGTTATTGAAAATTTATAAAACTTTTAAATGATGAAAATGCTCTTCTCTTTCGTATGACATCCTGTGATCAAATTATAAGTAGAAAATCATAATTTGACCGCAGGATATCATAATATAACCTAGGATGTCATAATTTTTTCAGAAGAGGAGGGATATTTTTATCATTCAAAATTTTAAATGAAAAAGTGGAACTATATGCACTAAATATGCATTGAAAAATAGTGGCTATATGGCCTAATTAGATGAAATGATATATTTTTTCTACACCGAGTACGGTGTATAAAGAAATACTCTACGATCCACACGTTGCTGGCAATAATTATCTCGGCATATGGGGCTAATTCCCTGCTTGCACCAAACACCAATTGTGGCAAGAGTGGGTCAGGCCCACTACTCACTCAACTGTGGGAGGTCCGTCCACGGGTCCCACTAATGAAAAAAAGGCCAGGTTAACTCATGGACTAATCAAACAATGAAAAATGAATTCCTACGGATGGGTGTTTGGTCCCCAAATTCGATGCTACTAGCCAAATGCTGTTGCATATAAGTCACCATTCACCAATAGCAGTTTTGGAAGTACATCCAAAGGTGGCTTTATTATTACAAGCTGATTGAATGAGATTCCTCATATGCAGTCTGATTGAGGCTGTTTACGGGTGTTCTTCCCTCTTTACCAAAAAAGAAAAAAAAAAAGAAACAAGCCACTTTGGAATGACCCAACCTTGGACCCAATATCTTTGCTACGTTCGTTGGGACATTTATTCCAGAACTTGGTTTAGGTCATGCATGCTTTTTTTCTTTGGTAAGAATAGGCCGTGCAAGCTTTGATGCCAGTTCCCAACTGCAATTGCCAATATGTATACATATTTAGATTCCGAAATTTGATCCATTGGACAGGTTCATGTCCCGGATGTAAATTAAACTGCTCAACTATCATCATACAATGAGCTGCAGCTCTAAAATTTACCCTGCCAAATAGTATTGATCCTTTCAAATTCCAGAATTGTTGGTAAATTTAGAAACTCAAACTGGACTGTTCCGAACCGGACCATATCCAGCTAGAACCTGACAGTTAATAGGGCGGGTCCACTTTGCTTCTATGATATTTGCATCTTTTCTGAAATGAAAGGGGTTCTGAATTCTGCTAATTGGTCATGAAAATATCACGATAAAGTCTCTGAAGCATGATCTCATCATTAGTAAGTTACACAACTTATGGTCTAAAAATAAGCAAAAGTTCTACAAATGCTATTATTCGTCATAATGGACCACATTGGAATTCTTGTTTTATTGTTTGTTGAAAACTGTCTAGTTACTGATGTAGATCATGATATATTATTAGTTATGAATAACACGAAGGTAATGTAGCTACTGTTTCCACAGACTATTCACCATGATAGGCAATTTTTAAAACCCGAATTATTGACCTTTGCAACAGCCGCATGACAATATGATGCTCTTTTTTCTAAAAAAAAAATTATGACAGTATTTCAAATCCCCCAATGTGATGCAACCGGTTAAGAATTTGTGATACATACATCATGAAACCACAAAAAATGCTGATAGCATAAATAAAATAGATTAACAATTTATCATAGAAAGAAGTGGACCAAAAATAATTATAGAAATATGATATGCTGATATACAGGTGATCTTTATTACATTAAAAATCCGTCCATAAGGATGCAACTTGGATTGGGTTCAATCCAAATCTGTTTGCCCAACTTGCTAATTAGGTAGGCTAGTTTGAGATTTTTTAACTTGGGTTGGATTTGTACTCAAAAATTCCAACTTAGTCCAAGTAGGGTGGTTAGATTAACCTTCAACCTAATTTGAATCCGACCCTAAACTGATTCAAACACGACCAAGATTAACCCAACTTAATCCAACATGATATATAAATAAACAATTCATATTTATATTTCATATAGACTATCTATATCTATATACACTTGTATATTCTATCTCATTAAATCATGTGTAAGTATATCATTGAAATTTATGAATAATTGAGATCCCAATTCAACAAATTTTAATCCAGTAAAGCAGTTTAGCGATTTTCCTATCCTCAAATTTCTATCTAATCCAATTAATATAGCTTAACTAGCTCACTCCAACTAATCTAACTTGATCTAGCTAATCCAATCTAAGTCAAATTTGGATTTATAATAAATTTATTTAGGTTGGACTATAAAATTTCTAAGCCAAGGTCGAAATGGATGTAGCAAGAGTGAAAGTAGAATAAATAATATATGTCTAGATTCTTTTTCATATTTGAATTTATGGATGCAAATTTGATTATTTAACTAATGTTCATACCAGTAATAAAAAGATGTAGATATAGATAGACAAATATCTAATTCATATTCAATTATTCCGTTCAAGTTGTAATACTATAAAATGTTCTAGTTGTAATACTATTTCATTTTATATATTTTTTATAAATAATGATTATATTGATTTTTGAATGGTTCAATTAATCTTCTATTTAGTGTTTTTTAATTTTATAATCACAAAATTTATCTTTATCATTTTTATCTATATTTTATTGGAGCATGGATTCCTGCGGTGCACATACAGCACCGAAAGATGTAGTGTAGGTATGGATGACATCCATGGATGGCTGCATATTCGCACAAGTCATGCGATGCATGCCATACATGGTCAGCATCTGTAGGTATACTATATCTTGTGGTTTCGGATGTGCATGGTAGGAGATATTTTTTCATTTTGATATCTATTATATACTGATATCTATTTGAACAAATAGGGATATATATTTTATTATTATTTATTTTATTATTGTATTTGTTAAATGTACGTAAAGTTATATTAATACTGGATCCATATTTGATTCATGGGTTTTTAGTCCTCGTTTAGAGATTTGAGTTAAGATAAGGCTTCCTCGACACAATCCAACGCGCCCAAGCTGCGATACATGGCCGTCAATTGGGATAGAGACGGACAGCAAATCCCACCATTTTCCTTCCGTTTCAGTATCCTCTTTCTTATCATCATCATCATCATTATTATTTTTGAAAGTAGGTCCTCTCTCCTATTGCTACCCCACACAGAATTATCTTATTATCCTCCGGCATCGTCGTCCTCGAACAAACCCTAGAAGAAATCCTCGTTGCTCTCCTCCACTAAGCTTTCTGATCGAGAGGAGAAAATGACGTCTTTAAGGACTCCTTCGTCCCCCAACTCTCTACAGCTCCGATTCGGTCTCAGGTGTAGGGAATCCTCTTCCATCTTCCTCCGGATCCCATTCCGCCCGTCCAATCTGCGCATCCGTCTGGTCTTCGCTGCCGATGCGGCGGCGAGAGATGGAGGTAAAGGCGATTCATGGAACAGCTCCAGTGGATCGCCGGATTCTTTCGCCGGATGGTCAGACGCGGAGAGTGGCGGCGAGGACTCGCAGAAAAAGGGAGGATTTGGAGGTAAGGAGAGACCTTTCTTCTTCAGATAGTATATTTGATAGTTAAAGGTAGTAAAGTTCTAATATTTCGTTTTCTGGTTTGTATCTAATGTATCTCGAAGTGAAAACCTAGTGAAAATAACATGTATTCAAGAAAGACAGACGAAGAGGAAGAAGAAAAATTTAGAAACTTTACTTTAGAGATTATAGACACTTTTAAAATGAGAACGCGATGATGGACACATAAGTTTGTAACTCATACTGATTAAATGACTGCTTCGTGCAAAAGAAATAATTACTAATGTTCTAGGTACATATATAACTTATCTACTGCATGTTTAGAGTTTGGGGGCATGAGAAGGAAGTCTTGTACCACCATTTTATGATTAATGATGGATTGGCTTATTGAAAGGCCAATCCATGTAAAATAGAATATTACTTTATTTCTCGCTACCTTGCACCTAAGTCTAATTTCAGTCTTCATATTCCCTTTTTTCAGCACTGGAAACCATATCAAAGACTCCCACCTTGTCGGGACAATCTCATATCCTGGGAATGCTTGGTTTGGTTTAGCTTTATGACTTAGTAAGACAACCAAGATGCTATAAAGTAGTACAATGATTCTTAATTGTTCAGTTCACTGCTGAGACATGTGTACACTCTTGCCCATCTCATAGGCTGGATGGGTCATAAATCATGAAACTATGTGAAATGTGGAAAATGGACTGTATGGTTTTACAATAAGGAAGCTCATGTTACCCATAGGTGAAATAATTATATAAATCATGCAACTTTGCTGCCTTGTCTTTCCCCATCAAACATTGAGCGTGAATTGGAGACACCCCTTTGTTTTAATTAAAATATTCTTAATAATCATATGTTTATCTTTTATTCACATGGAACATCCATCTCTTCTAAGACTGCTGCTTAAACTTTAGGACTTTGGGCCAATGAATCAACAGCATTCAATTGTTTCCAATACAACTTGTTGATGTATGAACTGAAGGGAGCACTCCTATGTTTGTAGTTGTAAATGACTAAGACTTGATATCATGGTTTCAAAACCATTGATGCCAAAACAGTTGTATCGGTACATATCAACCATAGCAGTCCCCATCAATCCGCATTGGCTGTATTGTATGAGTACCGATGTTGTTCAATTTTTGGAAATATATTAGTTTCAGTATGTAGGTAATGTATTAATATCGTACCATTCTAATGGAAAAATGATATGAGATTCGGCACCCATATCTAAAACCTTGCTTGGCATAGTTGGATAGAATGAAGCTAATTCCCAAACATCTAATAGTTGAAGCAGTATTCAGTTTTCATTAGGAGTCACATAATTTTTGTAGCCATTTCCCTCTCACTGTATCTTTCCTATCTTTCTGCTTGTAGAAACCATGACAACATCAAGTATGCAACACTGCATCGTGAAACCTTGCCATCTAGAACTGAGCGTCATATGCCTCTTACTTGAAGGGTTTTTCTTTAGATGAACATGTAGATACATGCATTTCCAAATTAAGTTGCCAATACCTTTGATCGATCTTCAAACTGACACTTATTCAAGAATTGCAAACTGAGTTTTACTTTGAGATGTATAACTAACTATTATGTGTTATAAATCTTAATGTAAAAAACAACTCGTTTTGCATAGTACATCTTTGATCTTTTGGATGTGCATCTTTCCCTGCAATGTTTGCCAACCAAATAGCTAATATGCGAAGGACCCTAGTGAGAAGCTTTAGTGAAAGATATTGTGAATTTTTGAATATGTGTGTGTGTGTGTGTGTCTTTATATAGATATAGATATATATTTTAAGCTTATCCTTCCAAGACAGCGGTCAATGCCATAATTATTTGAGCTGCCGAAGTTTATAATACAATTTCTACTCGTTCAAGAATTTGCTTGCCCTCGTGAGTGGAAAAGCAATCTTCCAGGGGAGTCTTGGATAAATTAGTTGCATTGCTAGCTTAAGACCAACCTCTTGTATTGAGTTTTTAGAAAGCCTTTGTGCTAAGCAAACAGGATCCAGATTAAGCCTTCTTGGGTAAATACTATATCACCTCTAGACACATAGAAAGCCAAGTCTAATAGATATGTCGATGCTATTCATGAACTTGTTGGTGATATTCCACTTGCAAACAGTATTATCTCCTTTGTTGCTTGTAATGTAGTATACCTGATAGCTTTTTGCAATAGTGCTTTTGCTTGCTTGATAAATGTCTTGGTAGAATGTATAATCTCATGGAATTTATGATTGTAGAAAATCTTATTATTTTTTCATTGCCCTTAAAAGACAAATTTGTTAATCTGATGGCCTGCTTTAATTAAAGTCGCATGTTAAAATTAGCTCAATTTGCTTTAAAATTATTATTGGAACTTGTTGGATCTCACTTACAGTGCCAACCATAAACCAATAATATAATTATGCATTTTCATGGTGAATTGTTCTAGACAACATAGTTGTCTGCCATTCATACCTTCTCTACTTATGTATCTAACAGAATAGAAGCATCATTTAAATAAATATTTGTGAATTTTATATATAGCATGGCGATTTAGTGAATGCATGCTTCTATAATATTGAAAGCAAGGTTTTAAATCTCGTGGGACGAGGCTGTTCCGGTTTTCTATGGAACGAGATGCACCGCCATCTTACCCCATCCAGACATTTGGGATAGAGAATGTCCCGAGACGTCCCCATTGGGATGCTGAGATGCTGGCGGGACGGCTCTATCTCGACACATGAGATGGTGCCTCATCTCGGTGTCCTGTGGGACATCTTGCTAGGACTTAAATCCTTGATTGAAAGGTTAAATTTGTTTGTCATAAATTTGGGGGTAGTACTCTTGCTTTTCGTTGAAATGGGGAATAATCAATAACCTATTTCTTTTCGTTCATTCTTCAATGTTTTCAGATTTTAAGGTTTTTAGAGCACTGATGACACTATTCTAGTAGTTTATTTTCAGGGATTCTAGGGGCAGGACTGGCTGGAGTTTTCTTTGCTGCTGGCATTACATTTGCAATATTATCTCTTCACAGTAAGAGTGCTTCTGGTATGTGAGATTAATGTACCACTATTTACAATGACTTCTAAATTTTAGATGATTACTTGTTTGCATCATTATGTACACATTATGAAGGATTAGTTAAACTATCTATGAGCAACTTGCTTGAATGCATGTTTTTGTAGTGATATCGTGTGGCTTTAGTATATTTCTAAGCTATGAGGATTTTCTTTTATTGCTACATGATTCTTCATTAATATGTGAAATATCCAGCATGTCTTTTCCTCTAACTTAATTGATCAGTCCATGGACATGTTTTATTATTTGGTATATGCAGGTGCCAAAGTGCAGATGGAGCCATTAACAAAAGAACAAGAAGTACTAGTAACTTCTGATGATATGAATACAGTAGCTGATCAGGCTGGAGACGAGTCTAATTTGCTGTTACCAGACAAAGAGAGTAAAATAAATTACTGCAATTCAGACTACGAGATGGGAGCAAAGGAGAACCATTTTTCTCATACGGAATTTAGTGAAGATGCTAGTGAGGGCAGATTTGATTATATACACCAAACGGGGACTTCATCAATGCAAGATATGAAATCATCGGGCGATGGCATCGATACTGTTCACCTAGCTTCAAGTCAAGATGTTCTGGATATCACCTTAGATGCTAATAGCATTCCTGTACCTGCTGGTACTAATACAAGCCCAGCTGAATCGTCTGCTTATGATATTGACTTGTCATATGATATATCTGAGATGCAAGATTCCCAGAGTACAACACAGTCTGGCACTTTGGACTCGGTTATTGGACATGATGCGGACAAAAGCACTGTCACTACTGTTGACTTATCTTCTCCTAATGCTCATTTGGTTAACCATGTAAGCGTTCATCAGGATGGAATTTAAGTCCAGTGAAAATGGTAGATTCTGAAGTTCCATTGGATTTCACAAGTCAGTTTGAAAGCGAACTTCCCAGCGAACAATCAACACCCAATCTCATCTTACCAGAGTCAGTTGATCTTGTAGATTCCCAAGTCAGAGTTAAGGGTGTTATGGAGAATGCAGACTGTGTGTCACATGATCAAGATATTGAGCAGAATGGTTTGCTACAGCATCCTCCTGCTGCTAGCATTTCAAATCCAGTGGTACATGACATAAATGAAACTACTTTATTGGAAACAGTCACTAGACCAGATTTTGATCAGAGTGAAGAACTGATGCTTTCACATGATTCTATCAGTTTTCCAGAAGGGCATAAACAAATGAAAGCACAATATCTGTAGCACATTCTATATCAGTATCTTCAGAACCTAATGAAAATGAACTTGATTTGAACAGTTATAATCAAATTCAAAATGGCTCACTGTCTGAGTCACTATTGCCTGAGAAATCTTGGTCCCATGCTGGTATACCTGCTCCATCTCTTCTCCCTGCAGCTCTACAGGTGCCTCCTGGAAAAGTTTAGTTCCTGCAGTAGTTGACCAGGTTCAGGGGCAGGCACTGGCAGCACTGCAAGTTCTTAAGGTACATCTATTTTAGTTAGTAGTGATCACTATGGAGCTTCTGTTTCTATGTTATGTATTCTGCTAATATCTACTTCACACAAGCTATGTTAGATTCCTTGAGAAAACGTTATATTTTCTCGTTGTCTGCTATTATTCAAAGATGATTAGTTCTTTTGTTTGAGAAACTTTTACTGCAGCTGCATGTGCTGGCATCATTATGGAAGTCTCCCTCTCTCTCACACACAATATTGTGTGTGTGTCTGTGTGATTTTGTATATCGGTTGGACTACATTTCAAAATCCATGATGGGATATCCAAATTGAAAGTCCATGCGATTGATATTGATCTTCATCTCTGAAAATGCCTTGAATCAAACCTACACATTTACTGAGCTAGTATGCAAAAATACGTTATAGGACACATAATTCAAAATCCTCTTCATTGATCATGATTTATGCATTTGAGAACATGGATAAATTTAAATTCAATAGGTTTTTGTGATCAGATCATATCAAAATATGATATCATGTAGTTAAAACCATCCATTTTCAGTCACTTGATGCTTTGGTGAAAAACTACAAAACACATGATTTTTGATCTTTTGGATTTTTTTCTTTTTTTTCTTTTGGGTGTAGGTCATGTTCAGTGATTTGGATCCTCTCTTTGGATGGCTTACCATTGTTTTTGAATCATTAAATATTTTCTAAAAAATTTAAAGTTTAGTGTGTGGTCCAACTCTCCCTCTATACACACACAACCAAAGATTTCGGAACCGATATCGAGCCCCACACCGGTTCTGATGCGGTACGGTATGGTACAGTATGGTATGGTGTCATGTACCATACCGTACCATGTGTCGGTACGGTGTGGCGTACCGGTTCGGTATCAGTACGCCACCAAATCTTCTTTTTTGATTTTTTTAGTTGAATTTGATTTTAAATTTTTTTTATTACTTTTAAACTACTTTATATTCAAATTAATGTTTATTTAAGTCATATAATAATCCTACCATACCAAAAAGAAATAAAAGAAGTCTAAAACACTAAAAGTTTAAAACAATGCAATAAATATATCTAAAGTATAAATTACAAAGAATAATATATTAACCTCATGATCTTTGCTGATCTAATATCTCGTCGAAGTCTGTGTCGTTCGTAGACATCCGGATCATCTACATACTCCGGAGGAACATCAGTCCATCCCTCTATCCAAGTGTCACTGTAATCTTGAATATTCATCCCATATGGTATTCTCTCTAGATTGTAAGACATATCAGATCCCTCGCTTATCTGACTCTGAGAGGTATCCTAGGGATGATGGTATGGCTGTAGAGGAGCCTATCCAAATATGTCAGTAGCAAGATCCAATCCATAAAGTGCTCTGGACTGCATAGGATGGTAGCCAGTAGAAGTCGATGTCTCAGATACACCATATCCATATAGATTATAAGCTGTCTGTGGATGATAGAATCCATAGTACAAGGATGATCCAAATACATCCATGCATCTTACTCCACGTGCAAGGTCATCTGCAGCTGTATCATGTACTGGATGATCTTTGGGAGACCATCGCCTGTATGAGATCATCTTCTCACGGGATCTATCAGGTCGTCCGTGGTCCCTATCTTATATGGCATATGTAAATTGGGACTCACTGATGAATCGAGTACCATCCTACGGCTGTGTCGCATTAATAGTGGTCTCGTATCCTCCAATCCCTTGATCATTAGATCCTCTAGTTCCTCCTTAAGAATTAATTGATTCATGAAAAATATTTTCCATCGCAATATGTCAAGAAATTTATGATATTCCATCGTACAACACCATCAGTCTATATATGGGCTATTTACTCTTGTAAGAAGAGATCCATCTCTCCAACTCTTCTTTGTTGCTGTCAAGAAGCTGACCATGGATATCCCTAGGTATTGGAGGATTTACATTGGGGCCGACAGTCTGTATTGCTGAAATGACAGATCGATAGTAAATATTGCCCGCTGTATTTGCTGGAATGTGGCTAAAATGAAACCATAATCCAATAGCTCGCCACATATCCTTCTTCTTATCCTTCTTCAGCATAGTGTTAACCCTCTGCTGTTTTGAATCCTTGCTAGGAAAGCATGTGGATCCAAATCATGAATGGTGGCCTCTGCTAGAGTATCTCTATCGGATCTTCTCCTGCTGCCAAAAGTTTTCAGCATTGATGAAAAATCCCTCCTTGTACCGACTAGCTCCCTGACAGAAGTGGTCTTCCTGAACTCAGACTCTCCTCTAGCAGTCGCAGAGTCGGATCTCGACTTATAGAATGACGTCCAAATCGCTCTTTATATCTGGCCATCTCCTCTAATCTGTACTACTCATCCAGATTTGCCTGAATGGTAGCTTCAATCTTTGCCTCGTCATATAGAGCAGAGGTCTTCTTCGACTCTCTGGAATGATAGGAAGGTGGCTCTCCAGCTCGACGGTCCATCTCTGTCTTCTCCATTGCTCTCTCCTTCACTGTTTTTAGATCAGCGAAGTGCTTTTTCATAAGTTGTCGGACCTCCTGTGAGTATTTTTGATATATGATCACATCTCGATAACCATCAGCCAAATGCTGCTTCAACCTAGTGACCCCTCCTCCTTTGAACTCTGTGCCGCATTATTTGCATCTCCAATGGTGCAGAGCTGGGAACATGGTGAAGCTAAGAGCATCTCACCATGCTCCCAGCCAATGTCATGCTCTGCATCTTTTTCTTACTCATTTCTGCAATTTTAACAAATATGACAGTTTAATAATTTTTGATATTATATTTTTTGAATTTAATTTTTTAATAATTATTTAAATAGATAAATATATATTTAAAAAATATTTAACAAAATTAATGATTTTAGTATCATCATGTAGATCATCTAATGATCTACAATATATAATAAAATCATACGAAATCACAAGTTTTGGCATGATCTTTGTTATTTTCATTTTTTTAGTGGTTATGGCTAAAAAAACATGAAAATAAATATTTAGTGACAGAATGAAGGATTACCTTACTTCCGGTTGAAATTTGTCGCCCCATCGAAGGAGTTGTGGAATTTTTCTTGAATTTTTTTTGGAAGGCCGTCGCTCTGTCGTTCGTTCTCTCGAGAGGCTCTCGGGTTTTTGAGAGTCTCAGACTCTCAGAATCAAAGGAGACAAAGGCAAACCACCCCCCCCATGGCCTGTTGATACGGCTTGGTTCCGAGTCATACCGACCCGAACCGAGAGAAACCGGTCGGTTTCTCTCGATATGCAGGCGAACCGCACTGAACTGGCTTAGTTCGGTGCAGTTTTTGTAATTTACCGAAAAGGGGGTGAACCGCACGGTTCCCCCCCCCCCCCCCCCTCGTTCCAGTTCGGTACGCCCTGTACGGGCCGGTTTGGACCGGTATGGGAAACCCTACACACAACTATGCATACGTATGTGTGAATATGTGTGCATTTGTGACATGCATACGCTATCTTTCGTCGCATATTTATGTTCTTCTAAATCATCATCAATTTATTTCTTCTATAAGGTGATTATTCTTTTAATGCTAGCTTTTCATATTCAACTTCTTAATAATAACACTGCCTTTGCAGCTGTTCCCTCTGATATATGCATGATGGGGCATTGTTTTTATCTTTTAAGTATTATTTTGTATTTTACATGCTCTGGTATGATGGCATCAGCCCTGTTGCTATGGTTTGTAGGTGTAGACTGGCCTTTTTTAATTTTCAACATTTTACTTTTGCTGCCTCAATGCGATGCACCTGCATTATTAATAACCATCAAATATATGGACTTAGTTAACAGGATTATGGTCATATGTGTGCTTTAATTTGTAGTATAGGATTGCATTTGTGGTTTGATTATTAAATAAACCCAGTATGTATTAGAACATGTGATCTCTAGAATATTTTTTTTATTGTTTTGGGAAGTATTATTATTATTATTATTATTATTTTTTTTTTGTCTGTTCACTTGGGAAACTGAGGTCCAAACAGAATTATATTTCGGGACATCTGTTATGCACTGGACCTTCCACCGCAACTAGCTGCTAGGAATTATTGTAAGCTTGCCCGGCTAAACTTAGCAAAAAGAACAGAACTAAAGGATGATTTCTAATGAAGCTTCTAAGGTTTGTTCCTGCACTTATTTTACGAGTCTTAAAGAGATTGACACATGAGTACAGCTTGCCCTTTACTGGGGCAAAAGAAAGATGGTCCCTCAACCCCTTGTTCCCACCTAAAAGGTATAACATACGGAGACACCATACTTGCTCTTGAGCACTCTATGTGCTGAACTTGAATACAATTTAGTGCTGAACTTGAATACAATTTAGTGATTATAGACGGAAAATTCTATTCACCTAACAACAGTAAAAGTGTGGACATTTCTTGTGCAGCAAACCTTGGCCTAGGAAATCAAGTCCCACCTTTATGTTAGAAGGATTTTCTACAAAAACTTCTTAATAGATGAAGACTTAGTTACATTAGGAATTGAAGTTGGATAGTCCAGCTTTGGTGTATTGTCCAAATAATTTTTGAGCATTTGGTAGGGGAATAAATTTTGAAGGCTTGTAACTTGTATGATAGAGGGATGGGACTTATACTGTGGATTATGGGTTTTTTGGTATTTGGATGGAGAGAGAAGTGCAAGGGATAAATGAGGGAATAAAGTGTATTGGATTTCGTGATAGATTTGAATTTATCACAAAGATAAAATTGCCTTCCAATTTTTCTTGGTTAGATTTGAAGAGTGGATAGGGTAAAAATAATTAGTGGGAACAAGTTTCCCTATTCCATGGTATAAACACCCCCCCCCCCACCACAGTGTGGTATAACTCTTATTACTTGACCACTTTTGTTGTTTGGCAATTGGCAGCATAACCATGGAATAGGGGCCTTGTTCTTTACTCCGGTTATACTGCCTACCAAGTGGTTCTTTGAGTAAATGCAGTTATGAAGACAAGAAAGTTCTAAATCTAGCATAAAATGAAAGGGTTTTCGTTCCAGATGGTAGAATCAAATTTATTGGTAACAAATTCATGAACATGATCACCAAGAAATTTCTCGAGGACTGATCTGGTTCTTGACCTCCAGAGTCCACCTTAAATTATTTGCATTCTGCTTGAGTTTAATTATTATCTGAATTTCAGTTATATTCCCCATAGCTGTGTGTGCTTCTCGTTTTGGTTCAAGGATGAAGAAATAAGAAAAACACACCATAATGATTTTCTTGTCTTAATCAGCCTCTGATGTATCTAGGTTTGTTGCTTTTTGAGTGGACGGACTGATGGAGGAATTCTGCTGCCGTCAATATGTTGGTTTTACTTTGAAATTGCTCTTGCCTATTAACCTTATATTGTATCATTCTGGAAGGCCTGTTTCTTCGGCTGATCTGTGCTTTTATTTCAGCTGCAGATTGGATTAGCATTCCTGAAATTTATTAATAGTATTATGCTTGTGTGTCCACTTCTTGGGCAAGACATTGTCAGTGGCGCAAATGAGGGTTCGTTAAATTTCTTTTAGAAATTAAAGAAAGCATATATTAGTTTCATTGATGGTTGAAATGCAAGGACAAAAAGAAAATGCAACTAGAGGGTAATATGTGTCACTAAACCCTCAAAACAAGCAAGAAAAGGAATCACCATGAACAGTAAAAGGGTCATGCCCCTCAAACAAAACTACACACAAATTTAGAAAACAAAGTGCTCATCCAATAACAAACAAAATGGGCAAGAAGGGTCATTACCAATGACTACAAAAAGGTCATGCCCCTCAAGGCTGGCCAGACATCTTAAGAACAAATAGTTTGCCAAAATAAAGGAGTCTTGGAGCCATCAAACACACCTTGCCAACGTAACTAGGTTTCTTGATGTTTTCTGTGACTTTGGAAAGGTTGCCTAACCATGTTGATCTGCCTTTATTGTTTCTGGTAATGCTTCATTGATGAACAAAGAGATGTATTTAACATTGTTAAGAACTAAGAGCAGAACGTTCTTGATTGTGCTCTCTCTCTCTCTCTCTCTCTCTCTGTGTGTCTCTCTGCGTGCGTGCGTGTGTGTGTGTGTGTGTGTGTGTGTGTGTGCATTCCAGAACAATGACTGACATCCTATTCCTTGTCGAATTGTTGGACCCTGCTGCTAACATCTTTTATCTTCATAATATGTTTGAAGGCATATTGTAAGGATCAGAACCTCTTAGGTAGGGTTGCAATTGGTATGGGCCAAAACAGGATCTTGGGCCAAGCTTCATATTCAAGGCCAAATTGATTACATGCTGGGCAAATTTGAAGTAGGGCTGCTGAAGAGCTCAGGTAATGCTGCAATTGAGTCAGGCCTAGTGTGAAAAAGGGTCTCGAGCCCCACATTAAGCTTAAAGATCACAACCCTGATCAATTTCATGTCTCGCTTGGGCTAGCTAATATTAGACGAAGATTAAAGCCAGGTAAATTTTGTGCAGAGCCATGCCCATTCAAATTCAATAGTTTAGAGGACTTGTATATTATAATTAAAAGATTAGAGAATCCAAACGATTTGTTAAATGTGGACAGTCTAGATCAAAGGGGGTAATAGCTTACTTAAAGCTGTAGGGTTGCTAGTGGGCTAGGGCTAGGCCTAAGCCTAAGCCTAGGCCTAGGCTGGCCATCTTAGGCTCATACCCTGTTTGTATAAAGGTTGTCCAGGCTTGGCCTAATCCAGATTTCAAATCATCAGCTTGGCCCACCATTGTAATGACTAGGCCCAGACCAGCATTTATAGGCCCATTAATCGACAAGTGCACTGTGTTTGTGCTTTCTGTGGCTTTGTTTGGTCCGTTTGTTGGGTCCCCTTGACCCAAAGTGATTTCTCATTCCATTCATTGATATACAAATCTGTAACTTCTACAAGCACTACTTTCTAGTTGCAAAAACCAAGGCTTGTTTCTTTCATGCTTGGAATAATGCTGCAATATAGAGAGATCTCCTAAATAAGTTAATTTTAATTAATAATATATTAAGATATTTTAGGTCATTATCAACAGCGTGGGTTATCAATTTGAAGGTTTTTTAATTGATTCTGCATGGAAGCATTTGGGATCAAAAACTCTTACGCTCCCCCATCTCTTTCCTCTCTTCTCTCTGCCCGCACACATATGGGATGCCTTCAATGTTAATCAGGCATTTACTTATGCTCTGCAGTCAAAGTGCATAATTCAACGTCCAAATATATGAGCTATGCTGTTTATTGTGATTTATGATGTTATAAATGCCTCAAACCAAGATTCTGAGTTTTCTGAAAGCTTGCAATCAAATTTCACATGATTGCTAAATTAATAGTTTCTAAAAATAGTATTTATTTTAACATATGATTTGATATTATTCAAACCATTCCAGATTCTGTCTACCAATGTTTTAAGATATGTAAAGGGTGTAACAAACTCGTGCCTCAGGAACATTATGTATGTATATATGTAAAGAGAGAGCAATTCTTAAAAGAAGCCCAGCTTCTGTGTAATCATATGTTTCTTTGTAAATCCAAAGACCAGAATCTTATCATCACTTTGGGTATTGATTGACGATTTTCTTTATGAATATATATATGCCAATATGTAAGCTTCTTTGATTAAAATAGATGTTCTGAATTTGGAAAAGATATATAAAATTGCTATTTCAATTTGTACATTACTTCACAATAAAGCTCCTCTATTTGCTACTTTTTCCAATATTTCATGAGAAAATGTTTTACTGATCCCACCATCCCTTGAAGAAATTTATAGGGTTGAATTTCTGAAGGACATGAATTCATCCTGGTCTCTTGCAATTCATGGTTCAATCCTACTTACTAACAGTCTTCTACGGCAATCAGGGCGTTCCGCTATATCAAACCTTTTCCTATCTTGCAACTATCCTTACAACCTGTTCTAAGTTTATAAGTGGAATGAGAAAATACTTTTGACACTAAAAAGGGGGGCATAAATTCTGAAAAACTGAAACCTTTCTCTGTCTGCCTTTACATAAATCCAGTATACTGATGTATCTGATGGGATCAACTTGTTTGGGCACTTTAAACATAGTATGCTGAAATTATCTTTATATAATTTCATTGTTGCAGGTTATTGAGGTTGATGTTCAACCAGGTGAGTTGTGTACTCGTCGTGAGTATGCTCGTTGGTTGGTATCTGCAAGTAGTGCTCTTTCAAGGTTTGTCTTTCCTTCTCTCTTGGTCATCTAGAACTTTTTGACAAAGAAATGATTATGGTAGGTCTAATTTGCAACACGTCATGCTTGGGCTGAATATTTTGTTTCAAATTGACTCCTAGCATGTAGTTAGATGAAATCAGTTTTAGTGAGACCTTGTACTTTTCACTCTTCATCACAATTCTTTCCAAGTCTATGCGAACCTTGGAGGGTTGCTGCTAGGTTTGATGATTTTAAATTGTGTAGCAAACAATGGTGGCAGACCTACAAGCCGATAGGCATCGTAGGTATCTTGGTAGGCTTCTCTCTTGCCCAAAGTTGACTAGGCCAAGAACATGAGACCAAGGACAACAGTGTTGACATCAATCTGAAAGCCCTCATAAAACATTTTTAAATTTTGTTGGATCATGTTTTGATTACTAACCTGATCTCATATAAATGAAATGAGGCTTGTTGTTTAAGATATCTTACATTTATATACATGACAGATATTGTAGGTGAAAGAAGCATTCTTTTTCTTTTTGTCATGCAAGTTGTTAAGTTATTGGTTATCTACATAGGAACACACTTTCAAAAGTTTATCCTGCAATGTACATAGAGAATGTGTCTGAACTTGCATTTGATGATGTCACTCCTGAAGATCCTGATTTCCCATATATTCAAGGTATGAATTTGCTCTCGGTGCTTATATACCTATTGAATGCATTAGATCCCAGGATTGTATGCAGCGGAAGGCTCTTCCATTTGGTGTGGTAAAAGTTATTGTTTTCTTGTCATGTTGCATGCTGCAGGCTTGGCAGAAGCTGGACTCATCTCTAGCAAGCTTTCAAGATCTGATTTGAATGGCTCTGTCAGTGGAAAGCAGGATTCTGTTATCTTCTCTCCTGACAGGTGACAATGATGGATCCTGCTGCAGCTTGTTTGATGTGTAGTTTTTCTTTTCTTTTGTTTTTTGGGAAATATTTTAGACCTGTCTGCCAGATGATTTTCATGCTTCAGCCCTCTGTCACGCCAAGATCTTGTGAGTTGGAAGATGGCTTTGGAAAAGAAGCAACTTCCAGAAGTTGACAGACAGGTAATTAGAAACATTTATTATTTTATTTGAACTTTATATTTCTTTAATCTAGTTTGACATTACTATAATACCAGTATCCTGATATCTTTTATTATCAGCATCTTTACCAGTGCTCTGGCTACATAGACATTGATAAAATAAACCCAGATGCTTGGCCTGCTTTGGCAGCTGACTTATCTTCTGGAGAACAGGGCATTATACCTCTTGCTTTTGGTAATCTCTTACATTACTAATGTTTTCATATTCAAGCCAAGAAAGAATAAACTAATTTGTGGCCTCCTTGTGCGCTTAGGTTATACTAGACTTTTTCAACCTGATAAACCTGTCACAAAAGCACAAGCTGCTATTGCGCTTGCAACTGGTGATGCTGCTGAGGTTGTCAGTGAAGAACTTGCTCGTATTGAAGCAGAATCCTTGGCGGAAAGTGCTGTAAATGCACATACTGCTTTAGTAGCTCAGGTTGAGCAAGATCTGCATGCAAGCTTTGAGAAGGAGCTTGCTAAGGAAAGGGAGAAGATAGAGGCTGTGGAAAAATTAGCTGAAGAAGCAAGGCTTGAGCTGGAAAGACTTAGAAGTGAAAGAGTGGAAGAAAATAATGCTTTGATAAGAAAGCGTGCTGCTGTTGAATCTGAAATGGAAGTGCTTTCAAGGCTAAGACATGAAGTGGAGGAGCAGTTACAGAGCCTTATGAGTAATAAGCTGGAGATATCTTTTGAGAGGGATAAGATTACCAAACTCCGGAAGGATGCAGAAAGCGAGAACCAGGTTATTGTCCAGTTGCAGTATGAGCTGGAAGTTGAGAGAAAGGCTTTGTCTATGGCCCGGTAAGGAAGTTTATTTAAAAGTTAAGTTATATTTCTTTGTCAAATGATAATCTTATGGCTTTTTTACTCTGCTAAATTCTCTTTATTTTGAAGTAATCTATTACTGCTTAATGTTTTGGTTTATTAGATAGTTTCCTTGTATATATATATATTTTTATGTATGGCAGATTTTGTAGTGGGTTTTACTCTGGTTTCTTTGCATGTTTTTGAATGCCTATTTGTTCCCATATGACAAATCTAGGTTCATTGAAATTCTCGTGCAGAAGCTGATTATTGAATAAATTTAGTCATATACAACTGTTGGTGCTTACACTGGCAAACATGCATTATAGCCTGCACATTGAAATTTTTCCAAATATATGGTGAAGGGAAGGTGATTGTGTCATTTAATGATATAAATATTCATGTGGAGACAAATTTTTGAAGTGCCAAAATCCCTTGAAAGGAGCACTAGATGGATCCAAAATGCAGCAAGTGTTGGAACCTCCCAGAAATAATTTTATTGTTACTAACACAGGCCAAAGAGGAAAACATTTATCAAATCAGTTCCCTTCATCTTGCTACTGGGTCCTTGAGGTGCGAAAGTGACTGATTTGTAGTTGCTTCACTTGCTTACCCAGAGAGTTTATAATAATTAAAAATAATGAAGATGGCATAGACTAAAATATCCAGACCTTGCAGGTTATAAGCATGATGGATGGTGAAGTGTTTGCTGCATCTATTTTCTGAGAGTCGTTGCTAGCAAGAATGACCTCATGAAACTCGGAGATTTCCTTTATGTAGCATCTGTATTCTTTTCTATTGCTTTCTGCTTTTGGTTATTCTCCCCCTAATCAGTGCCATATTTTGCTTTTGCATTGCAAAAGTATGAATAGAGCATTTTCCAGAATAAAGCTTCAGGATTAACTGGTGGGAAGTTGAATCATGGTTGTCCTGCTCAAACCAATTTTTTTTAAAGCTTTTCAAGAGATAGAAATTTTTCTGGGGCACCATCACCAGCAAAATGTTTAATTCATCTTTGTTCACCAGGGCATGGGCAGAGGAGGAAGCTAAAGGGCTCGGGAGCAGGCCAGAGCTCTTGAGGAGGCCAGAGAACGCTGGGAGAGGCATGGCATCAAAGTAGTAGTTGATGGAGATCTCCAAGATGATGCTTCTGCTGGAATCACATGGCTTACTGCTGGAAGCAGCCTCCGATTGATGAAACAATCACCAGAGCAGAGAGCCTGGTGGAAAAGCTCAAGGCGGCGGCGGCTGAAATAAAAGTTAGGTCTACGGCTGTTATCGAGAAAATAATACAGAAGATAGTCTGTCTAATTTCAGCTTTGAAGCATCAAGCATCTGAGGCTTCCAAGCATGCTTCAGAGCTCCGAAATACTGCAATCTCTAAGGTTAGAAAATCAACAGATGAGTTCCAGGAAAATGCCTCGATGTTCAGCTCGACTGTTGGCGACGGGGCACGAAGGGTTGTTGAAGATTGCAGAAAAGGTGTCGAGAAAATAAATGCCTCTGAGTTCAGCTCAACCATTGGTGACAGGGCAAGAAAGGTTGTTGAAGATTGCAAAGGCAGTGTTGAGAAAATCACACAAAAGTTCAAGACATGAGGAGTATCTTCCCTTTTTGGTTTTTGGATTGGTTGTAACAGCTGAGGGTTCCGGTTGTTTGGTTCCGTTTCAGGAAGCATGCCTGTATTATCAAGCCAGAGATTCCCCTGGAAAAATTAAGGGGATCAGAATAAATTTGACGACATTGTTACTTTAACGTTATCCTATTTAGTTAATGGAAAAAAATTTGTGAGAATTCCATGGGACTGTCACTTGACAGTACGTTCTTCCGTATGCCTACTTAAGCATAGCAGAATTATTAATCTAGAAATCCGAAAGCAGCTATTCTCTCTTCTCCCAAAAAATTATTAAATCGATCAGATTCATTGTGAATCTAGAGTGAAATAAATCCATCTAATAATTTCATCCTCGGATAATATAAATCTAGCCTAGATCCATGGTCTGATCCACCAAATAATTTCCTCCTTAATTTTTTTATATATTTTCCTCCTTAATTTTTTATATATTTGGCCCAAATATTTATATCAGATAAAGTTTCGGGTATCTAAATTCTCACCTCAGTTGTTGTTGGCGTTTCAGCGTTTTAAAACCTCAAGGTGCGAAGTCACCGACCTCATCCCATTTCCGAATTGCCAAGCAAACATTGTCAAACACGCCTCCAATAAATCATATATAATATCTCCCGCCGCGTGGAACGGGGATTCGGTAGGAGCGAAGCCCGAATAATATCTCCCGCCGCGTGGAACGGGGATTCGGTAGGAGCGAAGCCCGAACATTCGGTCTGTTAATCTCTCTCTCTCTCTCTGATGGCGAACGAAGCGGTTGCTGAGGAGAAGCAGGCCCTGAGGAAGGCTCTCACGGTGGCCAAGAAGCTGGAATCCCAGGGCTTCCCTTCCTTCGTCTGGAGAAAAAAATCGATCTAGACCTCGCTCGAGGTCGCCAAACCCTAAACCTATCTGTGAAATCCGAGAGGAAGAGATGCTTAGAAAGACTCGAAGAGATCGAAAAGCTCAAAAAAAGAAGGATCGATCGAGCCGCCGATGAGGCGCGGCGCGAAGAGGAACGGAGAATCGCAGAGAGAGCGCGTTCAGAGGCTGAGTTCGAAGATTTGGGGAAGAAAGAGGCAGAGTTTGTTCTGAATCAGAAGAAGATTAGGTCGGAGATTCGTCTACGTGAAGGACGTCCGAAACCCATCGACATCCTCTGTAAAATTCTCGATGGCTGGGAGGATCTTGATATCGAAATTGATGATGCTACCTCGGTCTTCGTGGATCTACCAGTGAAGGAGTTGGAAGAGCTTCGAGAAGAAATTGAATGTCTCCTGGATGTCGACAGAGAACATACACGGTTCTGGGAGGCAGTGAAGGTGGTCTGTGATTGGAAAATCACCGAAGCTCGTACAAAGGAAGATGATCGCTGCTGCTTTTATTCGGGTGTGGAGTTTGATGTGAAGAGTCTCTTGCAAAAGAAACCTTTGATGAATTGAATTCAATGCAGCTAGAGATCGAATCACGGATGCATTCTGGTGAAGCTGAGGTGGTTGAATATTGGGAGGCTGTTATCGAGCTTATTAAGATCCATAAAGCAAAGAGATACTTGAAGGAGTTTTACATTTCTCGTATGAAGCCCAAGGAGAAGAGGTTCAGTTCTTCTGAAGCTGAAAAAGAGAATATTGATGCTTTGGCTGATGATCATGTAGAGTCCAAACAAGTGGGAGCTGTGGAAGAGGTAACACTCGAATCATCAGTACAATGGACAAAGCCCAAGTATGTTGCTCGGGTACACTGTGGATATGAGTGGAACAAGTACAATCGAGTCCATTATGATCATGATCATCCTCCTCCGAAGACCATACAAGGCTACAAATTTGACATTTATTACCCAGAATTAGTTGGGAAGGCTCCACAGTACATCATGGAGAAGGACGGAAGCAGCACTGATACTTGCCTCCTTAGGTTTCATGCTGGAATGCCTTATGAGGATGTTGCATTTCGAATAATAAACAATGAGTGGGACTATACACGGAGAAGGGGATTCAAGTGTACTTTGATCATGGTATCTTGCGGCTTTACTTCAACTTTAAACGATTATCTTATCGTAGATGATGACTTTTCAGCTGCATGGTCATGTTATCATTTCAATAATTGCTTTTCTTAGTTTTTATGGTTAATATATTTGTAAACATTTTATCGATACATGGACTGCTATTTATTGTAATGCAGTTTGCAGGTTATCAATAGTTCATGGTATTGGTAACTATAGGTTGCTTCTTCTTGAACTTATTTGTGGAAAATGTTTGGTTTGTTTTCAATTTTGAAGGTTTCCACTTATTAATTGTAAAGCAGTGGTTGTGTGCTTGGATGCAGGATATGATCAGATCATTAGACCAGCATGATGTTCTGTAGAAAGCAACATTACTTTAACAACACCATTGAGGTCATAAGTTGTCACAAACTCTTAGTGTACGCTCTTTCAGTTCTGCCAATTAGGTAAGTGTAAACCTTTCTATTGTTGTATTATTAGTTTCTCATATAACATTTTAGCTGATCAGGTTATTTATTAGGCTTGTCTGCTAAAATATGTTACAGAGGAAAGATGGCGAATTTCTAGATATTCCTTTGATCTAGATTCGTTGCTATTGCACTTTTTGGAAATTTTATTGGATCGTTATTTGAATGTTTTACTGAATTTTAAACAATTACAATAAGAAAGATAAGAGCAAGCACCTTCATGACAAAAGTAAAGATGTATTTGATGAATCTCTGATCACAAGACCTTATCTATGACTTTTGAAAAGAAGATAAACATAATATAAAACTTGTGTCTAAATTTGGCTTTAGCTAGGGGCACACTCCAAGTTTACATTAATGAGTCAAATAATATAAAAGTAAATATGATTTACATTTGCCTTTAATAAAATCAAAGATGGACTATAGTGAAAGATATATGGAACTTGGTTTAGGGATATAGGGGTCCATCAACATCTTCAATTGAACTTGTCTAGCTTGATGATATATGGTCAACTTGGATTTGTTGTAAGTTGAATTTAGTCGGAGCTAGAGGACTAACTATAGATTGAAATTAGGGAGGACCAGAGAACTAACTAATGCAGCACAAAATACAACTGGCAGGTACTGTGACCAACTGGATCATGTCAAGCTTCATAGAACCAATGGATTCATGAGAGTGGACTTTAACAAGAAAACATTTGATTTTTTTCATATTTGTAGTAGAATATTCTAGCATGTTTTTGTTGTCGAGTCCTATTTTGAGTATGATTCATTATCAAGTTTAATATCTGAATTAGGGTTAGGGGATTATGCCCTACATATATGCATCAAATACATTTTATGGGATGTTTCATATATTATTCTTCAAGAGAATTTCCTTCACCAAAAAGGAGTCCTTAATCCGGTTTGCTTTTATTTGAGTGTTAATCTTTGAAGTGTAATCTCGACAATCAGATCCCCCTTCACCCTTTTCCGTTGCCTCACTAAACCTACATGAATTTGACTTGGATTAGGGGCCTAACCCTAACATTAGTTTATGAAAGTCCAAGGACTAACATTTATTTGGATTTCATCAAAGTCAGAGGACTAACTGTAGTTTGGAGTTGACTTGGGTTAGATGACTAAACCTGATTGGATTTGAGAAAGGGTCAAGAACTAACTCTAATTGTTTTAACCAGGCTAGTGAGCGGATTCCATTATTGACTTAACCAATGTCAAGGGACTAATCCTTGCTTAGATTGATAAGGGTCAAAGGACTAACCCTAATTTGATGTAACTAGAGTTAGAGGACTAACTCCAGTCAACTTAACTAGTGTTAAAAGACTTCAACTCCGGGGTCAAATATGATCTACTTGCCCATTGATGATCAGATTCTCAGGGAGGACGATGTCCATTGCTTAATTAACCAAGCACTAATGATGAATTCAAGATACTTCATGGAGCGTGGCACCTAATTGGGCACCATGACCTGATGGGTTTGGTTTGGGTCATGTTCTACAGAGCTCTTTGGTCTATCATTAGTAAGAATATTTGTCATGCAGTAGCGACTTCTTCCATACTAGCTACATTCCTGCCAACTAGAAGGCTACCTACTTTGTCCTCCTAGAGCATCAAGTTCCTGTTACGGGACGATGAGTCTGTGCAATGTCACATGTAATCTCATTGCTAAGGTTCTTGTCAACCAGTTGAAGCTTCATCTCCATCCTCTAGTTTCTCTGGAACAGAAGGCTTTTGTGGCTAAGCGCCTAATCACTGAAAATCTGCTGATTGCTTATGAGGCTTTCTGTTCCATTCAAATGGCCCCAAATAGGGCCCATTCATGGCCATTAAGGTGGATATCGAGCATTCCTATGATTGTTCGTGCAGTGATTAGACCATGTGGTGGCTGTTCTTTGAGAGAAGCATTTTCCCAGGCAATGGGATGTGTTGGTTGTGAGGATGCATTGAACAACTAAGCTTCATCCTTGTTAATGGTAGATCCACATCTTGGTTCATGTCCATGCTTGGGCTGTTGTTGGGATGTGTCTTGTCTCCTTGCTCGTTCATTCTCTACACGGAAGTTTGAACTCATACACTCCATTATGACAGTTCTCTTCATCTGCTGTTGTCGATGCAGTTTGGTCTAAAGGGAGTGCCACTATTGCATTACGTGGCAAGAGTCATTTCCAAAAAAATTGATGTTTGAAAATAGATTGTTGACCATTTTTTCTCCAAAGTCAATGAGTTTGTGTGCCATTACAAAACAGCGTTTAAGCAAAGAGCATCAAGATGGGCTTTTTTTGGAGAAAGAATACATTTTTGTTGTCTTTATTGCTATGGTTCGATTAAATAATTGTTAAATAGCCATATGACAGACCATAGCTATCTGTTTGTCAAATGTTTTGACTTGTAACAATTGGTTATCCTGATTGAGCAAGAGGGAGATAAATGTCATATAAAACTTGATGTTACAGAAGGTAGACATACTATTATGAATTACGAGCATTAAAACTTTGTTTATAATTAAAACTTTGTTATTAGCATATACAAATTAATAGCATAAGAAGCAATGAATAATTTTATGGAGTCACTGTGCAAATGAATCCACATTTCTGTACAATTAAATGCCTTACCAATGTGATATGTCATGTAGCAGCAGAGACATCTTGGCTTGTGGTTACATGGTGAACTGAATTGCTCCGCACTGTGAAGCATCTGGCCTTCAAAATTTGTTGTTTGTTTGATGCTATGTTGGGTTGCATTATGACATCAACATGGGTGATGTCTTACTTGTCAACTATTTTGCTTTGTCTTGTGATTCATGCATAATATGTTCATGCAATGATATGTGGTCGTGTCTGCCTGTGTTTGTGAAGAATCTTCTGTTAATAGATCATGTTATGTTTGTTGAATTACTTATGTTGTCATGTGGAATTTGCAAAAGATGTCACATCATAGTTTAGTTTGACACTAAATCTTTCATGTATTATTGTGTCTGAAGACCAACATTCCAATTATGTGACCTTTCCTTTTTGTTCTGCTATTGTTTCTTGTCGTATAACTGTAAATTGTATCTCCAAGTATGAAATGTTTTCTTGTTCTGTTGGATATATAATTAATGTTGCATCATGCTGCTTCTTTTAACCAAAAAAGGAAAACATATGAAGTAAATAACTGTAATTTAATGAAGGTTCCAAGATTGTTCATGAACCTATTTCAGTTAGCAGTCTTGCATTGCCTTTGACTATGAATAACATTATTCAAGTAGCTTCTATACCCTTGTTCTTGCTGTTTAAGAAGAATAAATGTGATTCTGAAATTTATCTCTTTAACATTAAAGATTCTTAGTGGAATTTGTTTCCTATGTGCATGTTTTGAAACCATTTTTCCTTTTGGAAACATAACTATGGGAGCACTAGGGATATTTTCTATCATATGCATATCCTTTCTGGCAAGGTAGCTATTTTCTCCCTATGAGATTAATGAGTTGAATGCTTCTCAGTGAACCTATATATGGGACAGCATGTATGGCATGTTCTATCTGGCTGGAATAACATCATCAAAGGATGGTGGGCCCACAAAAATTATTTCTCAAGGAAAAAGACACAAGGTATATTTAATGAATCAATTCCTTTGCTAGATGCCATGTTTTGTTCAAATAGCATTTCCTGTAAATTTGGTTGTCTGTTCTCTTTCTAGTTCCCAGTCTATGCATCCAACCACACAACTTCATGCACACGTGTGTAAGTGCATGCTTCTTGCCTTTATATTTATGCACAAGGGCAGATATTTACTAACATTATACCAAAGAACAGCTGTTAGCTACCACTATAACCTGCTATATGTCTGTTAAGTTAATGGGCTGTTCTTTGGTACAATTATTGCTAAGAATCTTCTCTTTATTCTAGCTAGCTGATGGTGTATTTGCCTGTGTATTCAGCTGGGTTCTGAAAGTTACATACTTAAACTCTAATAATTTCGTAATCTAAGTAACTCATACCAAGATGAAACAATTTGGGCCTGTTCTTTTGTGGGTAAATATCATAGGAAAGTGCCATTGACCAACTTATTCATATTCTTACGCTTTTCAAGATGGATAAGTTATTTCTATGGGTAGCATTTACCCATAAAATAGGAAAAAATCTTATCCATTTAAGGGATGGCTAAATCATTTTTTCATCGGCCAGTAAAGGAGGCATTTAATTTTATTCCTAAAATACTCCATTCTCATTTCCAATGCCTCCATCGTGCAATACCCAATAACTCACTCAAACACTTTTTTCAAATCTAAAAAGCATAAAGGGTATTATGAGAAATATGGATAAATTTTAACAACTTATCCAGAAAGTAGTAATGTAAAAGAACATGAGTAACAGATTTCAAAGCTACTTTCCTATGTGTAAAAGAACATGGGTAAATTATTTTCTGTCTAAATATTGTCTGAAAAATATTTATTCAGAAAATATGAATTCTCAGATAAATTTTTTACCTATAAAAGAATGGATCCTTGGTGGTTTTTCTCAGTCAAGATTAAAGACTGGAGAATTTTTAAAATATCAGCTAATATTTTGGCTCTGTTTGCAACCATGACTTGGTTATACGTGTGTAAGCTACACTCAGTGAGAGAATAAATTGAAGGGAGCAGAATTTGAGGGCGGGATGAGGCAACTTTTGGCATTTTTGGCAATGCAAGGAGGTTGCAGAACCAATTATCCCTAAATTTTAGGGATAAGTTAAATCAACTTTTGACTCAAGTTAATTATCCTAGTTTTCAGGATAGTCAGTGTTGGCAATCTTTTGTGGATTTCTCAAAATTCTCATTTCAGATACCTCTATGCTTCTCAATTTCTGTCATTATGGGGTGCGTATGCACATACCTGTTTTTGCAGCATCCTGCAGACCAAAATATCAGTACCAGCCAGGACAGTTCTAACAAGATTAAGTCTTTTTTGATACATTCATCTTAAGAGCGATGATAAAGTATGGGCCAGTACATTATTTTTGTATCAGCAGATATGTCAAGATATATCAGTTAATATCAGATGATGTTTTCATAAATCATATCGTTGGGTGCTTATACTAGTACACATCAGGATCTTGACCCAGATGAAAACCATGATTTAGGAAGTTAATGAAGTTTGAAGTGTTGTAATTTTCCCAAGTAATCAAGTTGGCTTGTCCAACTGAGTAAGCATGAGTTCTTCTAAATAAGAAAAGGATAGTGCTATGTGATAGTTTTGTTACTTATTTCAATTAATTACCCTAAATTTTATATGACATCAGCATGCTCAGCAACTAGTGATGGCAAGTTCTCATGGCTGGATTTTCGCTGAGTAGACTAATCCTGCTCTCAATCTGTGGACTCTTGGCCTTTGGCAATGACTTTTTTGTTTTTTTGTTTTTGTTTATTTTGTTTCCTTTTTTTTTTGAGAAATGTTGATGATTTTTAAATCAGTCAGTTGGCAGATGCACTTTCACGTTCGTTGCACCCCTTGTATGGCATGATATTTCTTTTCTGCCATAATTCATCAAGTTGGGATTGGTTAAACTTGATACGTCAAGGAGTTTCGAGGAAATTCACAGGAAATTATGACTTTTAGTTGACCAGTTTGTTTTGATTGAAATCTTTAGTACCTGGCTAATGATATCTGGCCTCTTCTATCTCTTTATATTTTGAGGGGAAACCAAACAGGTTCTCTATGCAAGTTCACAAACTGGTTTTGTATGCAGGTCTGCCTGGTGCTGGAGAGAAGAAAAACTGAAACTTAGTGGCTCAAAATCATGTCCGTGATGATGTAATTTGAGTTGTTAATTTCGGTTATAGATCTTGTTTATTGGTTAATTTTTCTCATTCATTATATAACTGATTTATGCTAGTCTTTTTAAGGGGTCTTTAGCACATGTTTTGAGAAGATTCACTTATGTCCGTTTTGCATATTCTTTTCAGCAGTTGTGGGAAATGGGTTGGTGTAGGTGAATACTGATGGGTAGTTTCGTTAGTTCTGTTCAGGTGCTAATTAACTTATTATTGCCCCTTTTACAGAAACTTGGAGACTCCCCGTTCTTAATACACGCACTAGAAAAATAAAGAAGCAGGGAAGAAACAGGTTAATTAATTAAGTTACATTAACGATAGCAGAAAATTTTTAATTGGATGGGGAAGTAAAAACTTTCCATGCTTTCTGCAGACCGGCCTGCATCACGTGTGCTTATCAGGGAAGGAACGAAGGGTTTGGGGATGTTGGAAGCTCAAATTGTTGGTGGCTGCCCTTTACACTAGCAAGCAGATTTGATCTTGAGCTTGGGACTCTTGACATAATATAATGAGTCAACATGTTGCTACCAGCAAATCTAATAGCAATGTGATAGTTATCAAAATATTTGACAAGATTAGTTGTTAGAAAGCAATGTTTTCTCAGATCGAACCGTTTCATAACCGACAAATTTATTAATTTGGTGACCACCAGCTATTTTGGGGATGGGATGATTTCAGGGCTAGCGCGGTGGTCTGGACCGTGCCTTGTGGGGTAGGCTTCCTGTTCCAACCATTGTACGATGAGCATGTTGAGACGATTAAATTGAGTATTGCTTAAGAATTGGCGGTTTTGGTCGAGGTTTAAAAAGAGGGCATTAGAACAGTTTCAAACTCCTTCCTTTAAGCTATATACTAATAACAATCATTGAAATAATGGAAATAATCTAATTGTAATATTTTATTAGTTTATCTGCATGAAACTATGTTTGTCAAATTATAGTAAAATATTTTCATTAGAATAATGCTATTAATTTTGTAATGAAGGGTTCTTTATCTTGAGATGGTGGTGCTAGCGAAACTGCCCTCCAGGCCAGCCATCTCATAGACCCGTTAACAATTGAAGAGGAATCTTGCCGTAGAACAGCACCAACTTGTCATGAAAAGCCTGTTCCCACGTAGCCGTGTCAGCTGTTGGTTTTGGCAGGCCATACCATACCCAACCTCCAAATTTATTAGATCCAAACCCAGGCCTGAATCTAATTAAAATCTACATCCATATTGTATATTTTGGATCAGGGAATTTCTTTGTGCACCACGGTGTAGAAAATCTAACGTGGAGTGCACCATCTTGTCCGATTGATTTACGTAGCCACCACTTTTCAATGCGTATTTAATATTTATAGATCTATTTTTTGTTAAAATTTATATGATAAAATATTTCTATTTTTAAAAAAATTATGACATCCGATGTAGTATTTTGATCTCGGATGTTATAATATAAGAGGGATATTTTTGTCCAACCACTTTCTAACGTGTATTTAATGTTCATATGTCGATTTTTTCGTATAAAAATTTTGAATGATGAAAATATCTCTGTGCTATGGAAAAATTATAACATCTGACGTCAATATTATGACATCTTGCAGGTCGGATATCATAATTTTTTTTCAAAAGAAAGAAATATTTTCGTCATATAAATTTTTAAATGAAAAAATCGATCTGCAGGTATTAAATGCACGTTAAAAAATGATGACTACATGAATCCATTGAAGAAGATAGTGCACTCTACGTAGGATTTTCTGCACCGCCCGCGGTGCAGAAAGAATTTCGCTTTTGGATCAAAAAGTTTGCATATCGGGCCATATTTCAAATAGAAATCAGCATTCACAAGTCATTTAACCATACTTTTGAAATATTTTTAAATTATTTAACACATCCAAACAGCTATCTCATAAGTTGTGAACAAGCTAGTTCATGGTTTCACATTTCTCTCGTTTTTTTCCTTTATAATTAGAAAGAAAATTGACAGATACAATTGGACATGCATACAAGTACATTTGTAGATATTTTGCATCTGAATATGTCTGTACATTTTCTATATATTGAATTGGATTTGTTGCTTTACAGTATGGATCTACCTAAATCCAAACCCGCAAAGTATGTTTGTGGATCTAATTTTGAAAACAAACCTAATTCATACCCAAATCTTATATTCGATTTGGTTCTAGAGCGGGTTAGTGGATATTTAGCTCTCCTACCAGCAAACCTTCGTCAGCCTACCTAACCTCTCTTCGATAAGCTCAAAATTTATTCTAAGATCAAAACCAAATTTCAGAGTACGGCCTTAAAGGTTCTCTGGTGGTCACTCATCTCCTTGTTGTTGAGGTCCCTCCCATCTTAAATTGCAATGTCCTATTTCGATTGTTACCCTGAGTAAAAGATGCAAAAGAAGGGAATCTCCTTAAGTTGGATATTGCGTTAATCAAGTTACATAACTAATGGAGCAAGATGAAAAATATCGCGGCCATCTTCAGCATCTCTCACATGCAATTCACATGCCAAACTCTTCCAGCTTCCGAAATTAAGCTTAAATATAGAAATTTTGGCTAACATAAAATGCAACCAACCTACTAAACCTATCGAACAAGTCAATAAAGGTAAACTAGAACATTCTATGTCACCCCATTACAACAAGAGCTATGCCCATCCCACTGATATTTCTACAACCATGATCTATTAGACCTAAATCTCAAAGTTCTAGATCCAGGTTCCATGCTCAATTTTAACAAAATGTCCGCCCCCCTTCACCTATTATTTGAGTCGATAATTCAGGATGTGGTTTCCAATTGGAGCCACCTAACATGCCACCGGCAGCCCGTTATCTCAATCGGGCGACTGTGGGGTCTCAGCCCTCAACAAACTGCATGCTTCCAGAATGCAGTAAAAGGAGCGAGTTGGATTTTCGGCGGACCCAATAATGCTGTTCGCCTTGATCTCTGACTCGTAGGTGGCTTTCTTGGCCTCGTGTTCTTTCTTCCCTCGTGGAGTTCGATTCCATCCCTCTAATCTTCTGCCCCAAAGCCTCCGTCGCCAACTCCCGGAGTACTTCCTCCTCTCCAAGAAATCAAATCATCTACCAACCTCGATCCATAGATTCTGATCTCTTACTACAATTTCTGTCTCTTCACTTCGCTTTCTGCTTCCAATTCTTCCTCTTTGGCTGGAAAAGTCTTCATCTTTTCGCTCAGAGTGGCTCGAAGAGATGTGTTTATTGGTCGTCTATGGAGAGACCCTGCGAATGGAAGTTTGCACGGCGTCTATCGTTCCCTCAAAGAATTCTCATCTGCAAGCCTAATCCTGTTTCTGTCTCTGAAAACCCAGCCTACTGAGCTTTTTCTCAGATTCTTCTCTGTTGGGAAATTTTGATTTCTTGCTCTTTTACATCATCAGGTCCTCATCTGCAGTCCCAAAATCAAATCTTTGCTATTCCCAGTTCTCTGAATGGTTAAATCCCCCATTCCAACCCAACCAAACTCTTTACAGGCACTTTTCTTTAGAAAATCCCAACTTTTTGATTTTTGGTCAAAGGTGCAGTAGTACTTGGGGAGGAACTCCCTTTCTATTTTTATTTGTTCATTTATAAGCTTTCCAAGTTCCTTCTTTCATCAGAAAGAAGCCCTATACTTTCCTGAAGACCCCTTTGATAAGTACCTCTTAAATGGCCCACCTAGTCACGTTCCCTTTGTTCCAGCCAATCCAATGTCACTATATAATTTCCAGTTTCTATCACAATGCGCCGCCATTCCTAGCCTTGCCCTCTGATGTCGCTTGCTTGCTGCATCCCTGTGCTTGAGTGTGTCTACTGCCTTGCGTGTGCTCGCTGGGCGTGGCAGCGCTGCCTCTACAGCGCTGGCCATGACAGCGAGACCTGGGGACTGGCATCTGCGGATGAATTCGAGCCCGTGCCTCGGCTCTGCCGCCTCATCCTTGCTGTGTATGAGGATGATCTTGATCACCCTCAATGGGCCCCTCCAGGTGGCTATGGCATCAATCCCCGGTGGGTCGTCCACCGCAAGACCTATGAGGATACCCAGGGCCGTGCACCGACCTACTTGATATACCTTGATCATGACCATGCTGAAGTTGCCCTTGTTATAAGAGGCCTACACATGGCGAAGGAGAGCGATTATGCGATGTTGTTGGATAATAGGCTTGGGAAGAGGAAATTTGATGGTGGCTATGTTCATAATGGACTATTGAAGGCTGCAGAGTGGCTGTTTGATGCTGAGTGTGATGTTCTGAGGGATTTGTTGGAAAGAATCCAAATTATACTCTTACATTGACAGGGCATTCTTTGGGTTCTGGTGTGGCTGCGATGCTCGCTATGGTTGTAGTTCAGAATAGGGAAAGGCTGGGGAATGTAGAGAGGAAGAGGATCAGGTGTTTTGCAATCGCACCTGCAAGGTGTATGTCGCTTAACTTGGCTGTTAGATATGCAGATGTGATCAACTCGGTTGTTCTTCAGGCAAGATTTGCTTTCTCTATATTACTTCCTTGTTATTGGCTTTGGCTCTGTTATTTATGTCTTAGGAAAGTGGAGCATTGTTTAAAAGGCTTATTTGAAGATCAAATTGCCTAATGTCTTACGGACAGGATCTGCAAAATTGCTTTGAGGCACACAGTGAGGCTATCTAAAATGAGGGACAGTGGGAAGCAATTGCTTAAAGAGGCTCATCAGCTCATGACATGATATCTCATGCACCTAGGTTATGCTTTTGTTGAAAGGCATGTAGAATGGTCTTTCGTTGTTTTCACCAACATTGGAATGAGGGGATGACTTTTATTTAATGTTTCACTAACCATGTCATGGTAGGTTCAAATGGTAATATAAGGTACAACAAACTATTGCACCATGTGGTTTATGCTTTGCATAAACAATATGGTGACATTGAATTATAGTAGACATTTTCACCTTGATTTGCTCAATGTTGTTGTTTGTTCTTACCAGAGTTTGGTGATTATCAAATACAAACACAATGCCATATTCTATACTTTACCTCTATCTTCATGACACGAACAACTAGATGATCAATATCATATGAATTTATCAATATCATATGAATTTATATGGCACGTATAATTGATGCAAGCACATTGGCAATTATGTAATAGCCTTATATGCTATTATACGTTCTTAAAATTGTAAATATCTAGTAGGGTGCCGGGATTTTATTCATGGAAGAGTAATTAATAACAAGGGAACTAATAGCACCCTTATCCTTGTCAATGTTGCAATATCCTTAAACTGAATTATTGTATAAAAGCTTGCCAGTTCAATAAAATACTTAGATGGAAGTTTTGTTTTCGTTCCAAGATTATTTGTGGTTCTGCAAGAGGAAATTGAATCAAATAAGTGAATTTGAAAAGTGCAGATCATACAAGTTCAACAGAGTTTTCAATATGATGATACTGATAGTGAGTAATCTTTATGAGTTATCAAATGACTTCTGGAAGTTCCTTTTGTGTGTGCAGATTGTCGATGATTGAGCATATCATATCAGTAAGATTTTATTTGGGCACCCATCCCCACTCACCACCCTTGATGGTTTGCCGTACTACACACACCTGCCAAGATATGAGAAATATGAATGACAAGTTACCCCTTCCACCAAACTAACATAAGAAAGAATAAGTTGACTAAACTTGTAATTATTGAGTTGGTATGTAAGCTGCTGTGCTATTATCTGTATGTATGTATTGGTGTGCATGTGCATGTGTGTCTGTGTCTTTGTGGCAGTGATTTTATCAACATATGTAACCAAAATTTTCCTCAAGGATGGTTGTTCACCACTATGTAACCTTTTGATTTCAGTTGAAAAGATCCAGATTCCAAATATTTATTTTCATTTAGCACTGGTCTTTGACTGTGCTTCATTTTGTTATGGGCTTTTATCTTTTTGCTGAAGCTGTTGTTTGAAAGTGCAGATACATTATAATTTAGTGACATCCTTTTGTCAGTTGGCATCTGAATTTAGGTCCATATCAAGGTGGCTCAGTGCGTGAAGCTCCTGCTACTGCAGGTTCTGGGGAGGTCATATGTACGTAGCCTTACCCCCTTGTGTGGAGAGGCTGCTTCCATGTTCGAACCCATGACACCAAGGACACCATCGAGTAACCTTATCTTTGTGCCAAGTCTCATGTTCAAGTTGAAAACTGTCTATTTTATAAAATTACAAAAATCAAGCTTGCCATTCACCCTATGAACTTTAACAGTTCTTGCAAACACGAAATCACTCATTATCTTCTTTAGCAACAAAACAAAAAAAGGAAAAAAAACCCTCTGTCTCAAGTATAAGTTTCCTTGAGTGTTGTCTGTTACCTTCTGTAGAAAATTCAGAATTTTTTTCCTCGAGATTTTGCAATTCCATGTTTACTCATGATAGTTTTAATGAGTTCATTGAAACTACACTGTCTTCTTGTCGACTCGAAATGTTTCTTCAGTTGTATTGTTATATTACCCTTAATGATTATTTTGTTTGCAGGATGATTTTTTACCTCGGACAGGTACTCCTTTGGAGGATATTTTCAAATCGCTTTTCTGGTGAAGTGGACTAATCTCCTTTTCAATAAGACCACTCTTTGTGAATGTTGATTCCACTGCGAAGCACAGTTGGTGTTGAAGTAGAAATGAGCAAAGTTTGTAGAGTAAAACTCTTGCTGACTTGCATAATAGGTTTTATCCCTGAGAAAATTCTCAATGGTCTTCTCATTTTCAGAATTAAGATATACTTATTTAGGCAGCCTAATGTGACATTTCAAAATGGTGATACTTCAATACCGAAGGTTTTCAGTAAAATTCCTACTATTCTCAGTTGATAATAACTTCTATACAGTTTTATTGGTTACATGCTTGATTTTTGAAGAAGCTTTTATTCATAAATCTTTAATCAGCTCAAATTCCAGTTTGATCCTAAATGATTCCATATCTGATACATTTTTTAAGAATCAGCATCCAAGTCAAAACCACATACGGATTGCTGTATCTGGACCCAGGTTCATATCCGGTTGGGACTATAAATTGGTTATCAATATGAATGTGTTATTTGCATCATGACTGTCCCTAGAGTATGATCTGGAGCAAAACTAATTTCAAGTTCAAGCTTCTTAATACAAGTTTTTGTCAGTCTATTATTAACTGTTGACCTTTGTAATATGGGCTTGGAATTGGCGTTGGTGGTGTAGAAACCAACTGGGATGGTACAGTAGTATGTGCATCAAATAATTGAGAAAGCCTAGTAAAATATGTGTTGAAGGGTCTAGAAGGAGGGTGGAGAGACCCAAGCTAACAAAGGATGGAATTTGAGAAAATAATGTGAGAAGCTTCAAGTAATACTGTGGTGACCCTTGATGGTCATGACTTGTGATCTCACAAATCTGACTTGATATGGTTGAGACAAGGGTTAATTGTTAACACTATGATTCATTCCTAAAATGATTTGTTAATTTATACCTCACATACAGTTTTATATTGTACAAATGAGATTCTCAAGTTTGGATTAGAAAGACCTTAAGGTAAACATGTGAATTTGGATTCTAACAAAGGGAGAGAGATGGGATATGATCATCAGGAATTCAAGTTTCATGACAAGTTGACAACCGCAACACTTCTCTAGATACATGACACTCTGTCATATGCTACATGATTATTGCTTTGCCCAGTGACGGATCCAGAAATTTTGCTTTGTGGGGTCAATATAATAAAAGAAGCAGGAGAGCCACAATAAGAGAAAGAGAAAAAAAATAAATATATAAAAATAATAACGTATAATATATTAAATATCTTTTATAATAAATATTATAAAGAGTACCGTAGCAAATTTTAAATATTATTAATATTAAATTATAATGATTAACCAAAATTATTCTAATCACATATATTTGATATGAGTGAAAAAAGGAGAAGATAGAAAAAACTAAAAAGTATTACAAAAAAAAAGCTAAAAGAGATCTATCTAATTCAGGTTAAGAAAAGAGATAAGAAGAACATATGATTTTCTATTGCATTTGGATTGATTTAGAATATAAAAATAAATTGATGTGGGGTTTAAAATGTAAGAGGTGGACAGATAGAGACTATAGGATTGGGGTGGGGCATTAAAAGACAAATAGAGAAGTAATGAATAAAGAATAAAAAAATGAGAGAGAGAGAGAGAGGTACAAAGTGGCATGAGAGAAGGAGAGAGGTAGGATATGTGTCATTAAAGAGAGTGAATGTATGTCATAATTACTCTTTTCATCTTTTGATGTGGTCCTTCTAGGATATAAAAATAAATTAATATGGGATTTAAATATAAGAGGTGGACGGATAGTGTTGGGTGGGCTATTAAAAGACAAATAAAGAAGTAATTAATAAAGAAAGAGAAAGAAAGAGAGGGGGAGAGAGGTCAAAATGGTGTAAGAGAGGAAAAGAGGGAGAGAGAGGTAGGACATGTGAGTCATTAAAGATAGAAAATGTATGTCAATTATTTTAATATATAATCTTTTTATCCTTCTTCAAAATTTTACATAAGATATGGGGTCTATTCATAAACTTAATGGGTCGATTTTGGCTTTTTCTATTGACGTGTATGTATGTATATATATATACACACTACCTTTTTTTTTTTTGTAGGGTCAATTGACCCAACATTTTGTTACATGCATCCACCACTGGCTTTGCCTGTTTGTTCTTCAGAGTTTGTTTGTATCTTATATTCTGCACAATGATGTTGTAGCAAAATACAGGTGCTTTATGTAGAAGCCAACTAATAGAACTTTATATTTATTTTCATTTGAGTATGTCTTACAGATTGACAATTCTTAACATGCTTTCAGAGTGGCTGATGTAATCTTCTGTTAACAGTTTGCCATGCCTGCTATGTCTAAGATGCATGAAAGACACCTGCATACCTGAGTATGTCAAGTTAAGAGATCCCAGGCGGCTCTACGCACCAGGTCGGCTCTATCACATTGTTGAGAGGAAGCCATTCAGGTATGAGCTGTTTGTTCATTCACTTCTATTCTACCTGCATATGATGTACAGCATCTTGACAAGATGAAAAGGAGGGAAAGGTAAAAGATGGCATCTAAGGTGCAAAAGCTAGAAGTTAAAGAAAATAATTATAATACACAAACAACACATGACCATTATTAGAGGAATGTGCATTACTTGTATGCATTCTCCTAATTTTCACTCATCATGTATATTCTTTTAAGACATTTCTTGTTATCGGTAGCTAAATCCACAAGTAATTTAAGCAGACCAAGCCACTTCAATAATTCTTGGCTCATTTGTTTTGACCTTACTAGCTACATAAATCAGAATCCCTCATCTTACATGGGCTTTCTTTAGTCTTCATTACATACTATCATTTTGACCTCTATTGTCACACCTGATGATGTACTTATCCCTCCTTTAGTTTCTGCTAGTCTTCCTATCCACGTAACATGCATCTAACATGCACATCCTTCTTGATTTTGCAACATTTTGACCCTTATCACATTAGCAGCCTTTATGTTACATAAGTTCCATTGATTCTCATTTTGTTTGGTTACCACAGTGCACTGCAGGAGCACTCCATTCCATCAACTCAATCCAAACATGTTGGAATGCTAATATTGAAACTAGGGAAATAAACTACCCATGAACCCTGGTCCACTCCATGATGAGATGTGTCGAGTTGATTTTGGATATTTCTTATCAGTGATAGTGGCTTAGCTTTGACTGTTTGTCTTTTACCTCTTTAGAAATTACCGGTCATCAAATCATCTTGGAGACTGTGTCATCAAGCTGATAAAATGGAAATTTCATGGACTGGTGAGAATTTGGGTGATCTTTGAGGACAACCGAATGTTGTTGGATAGCTTAATAAAGGCCTATTCTTTGCAGGAAGTTGTCAAAATGATGCCTGGAATTCCCAGGGAGAGATCAACCTTCTTCTTGGAAAAAGAAAAGCGAAAGGAAAATATTCAAAGGGGATGGGCGTGTGGAAGGAGGGAATTCCACATATTAGCTTCTAATATAGTCAGTCATCCTTGCATACCTCATGATTAACTCCTGACATCTTAAACATGAGTAGGTAATTCTAGCCAAGTTTGGATGGGTTTTCAGCGAAGTTTCTTTATATTTGTCGTTCTCTTTCACATCTTTTTCCCTCCCTTCTCTTTAGGGATTCTTCTCTTCTCTTTCCCGGTCCAAGTCTCATAAATAAACAGAACATTTTCATCAGATAAGCTAGATCACTGGCCTTCTCCTGAATACCGGTAGCCAGTTCACCAAGTGAAAAGCTTAGGCCTTAGGGTCAATGCTGGTTGTTGTTCCTTTTAGTTGAAAACTCACCTGTACAATACTCTGGTGGCTGGTCCTATGCATGTCTATGTTTCTCAAGATATTCTTCTCAGAAGTAGGGAAAAATGTAAATTTAAATAATTAGTCTGCAACAGATTAGGCATTTTCAGTTTGGTTCTGCTTAGAGATTCAGGACTTTGTTTCGTTAAAGAATAATCTTTTGTTGGTGGCTGATCACAGGTGTGGAAGATTTCCGCCAGTCGTTAGAACTGCGGTTCCAGTGGATGGGAGGTTTGAGCACATTGTTCTTTCCTGCAATGCCACTACTGACCATGCCATCATTTGGATAGAGAGAGAATCCCAAAGGGCCTTAGATGTAAGTTCTGAAATGCTTCTCTCCTCCTGAAGTTTTCTTTCCTTCCAATAAGTCAGAAAGTACAAATCCCTTTGCTATAGAATACTATAAATAAAAAGAAAAAAAAATCTTTAAGCGAAAATAAAGAGTTCAACAATTCTGTTAGGACAGCAGGGACTTTGCAATTCAGCTAGTTATGTGTTCCTAGCATATCTTAGTATTACATTGTAGACACATCATGTGCAGGATACATGATATTCTACATAGAATATCCATATGACATGTCATATGAACTGCTTAAGGTCTCTGCCTTTCAAGTGAAGCTGGTTTTGTTATGTCAATTTGTTGTTTAAGAAAAGAATGGCTCCACAAGGTGACGAGCTACAGTTGTTTAAGTGTAATCATAATGTAATCTGAGCCATCCATAGAGCACACAAATCCCAAAATTTCTCTCTCAATGAGATGAAGCAATCTGCTGATCATCTCCTTTCTGATATACCAATTTAGCCACCAAAGTTCTTCCTTATCATGTCTGATCATAGTCTCCCACCTGCTTTTAGAAGCAATGTTGTACACCGAACTAATTCTTCTCTCTTCCAACATGATCCAAAGTATCAAAGCAATCCGCTCTATTTCTACCTTGTTTGATCTATGATTATACATTGACTGTGCATTCAGAGTACTGCACATAATGTCAGGATCTAACTCTTTGAGATGTCATCGTGTCTATACCTAGCTAATTTTAATATGCCAGTCTTCATTACGACAATATTTTGATGGTCCTTGAGTCTTAGCCATGACTCTCAATCTGCTCCAAACCTGTAGATCATAGGGGCTATTTAGAGTGCTGTAAGTGGAGTGGCATGCAGCTCCAAGTTTCAGATGCAGGTCAGCCCAATAGTTTCAGTGCCTGCAACTCAAATTGTACAGTAAGTTAAGTTGCTTGTTGAGCTGCTACTCAAGACTATCTCGTAGCATGTTAACTCATAATCAAAATGGCCACAGGATGAGCTGCAGCCACTTGATGAATATTTTATTTTCTAGAAAAGAAAAGATTTTCTGTCTTCCCTTCCCCTTACCTCCTCTCTACTTTCTCCTCCTCTACCACTGGCCACCTCCAACTCTATGCTGCCATGTGTATGTTTAGCCCTTGGAGCATCCTAATTTACCTTCTCCACTTTCCTGAATGCTTGCACCATCGTTACTCCCATCCCATGGGTACCAAGGTCCATACCCATACCCAGGCCCTCGCCACTGATGGCTGCGACACCGACCTCTTCGTCTGGAGCGCCCATCTCTTCTTGTAGGTTGAGTTCTTTGACTAGGTGTTTGCTTGAATTGTGCTCGACGAAATGTCTATCAAAGGTCCCCTTTTCCTCCAAACTCTCCTCCAAACAGAAGAAGTGAGCTTCCTTATAAGGGAACTACTGCAGTTTCAGTTGCAATGCAACTTTAACTATAGGGCTCCAAACAGCCCCATAGCATCAGAAACCTATATCCGCACCTTTTAAGTTTTAAACCGTCAGTTTCCACTTTCCACTGTATTCCAATATCAGGTTGTTTGGACTTGCTATTTGTTTAATCCAACTTGGATTTGGAGGTGATGAACTTCATTCAACAAACCTTTTGTAGTTCTTCACAGCACATTATCTGCTTATATGAAGTCACAGCAACCAGATAAATCCACTTGTGTTTGAACTAAAATTGGTTCCGTGCGCATCTTTAATAAACCCAGCTTGTTTTGTTATTGCAGTTGATGCTGGAGAGAGAACTGAGCATGGAGATCCCCACACAGCAGAAAATGGAGCGGCAAAAGACGCTTGCAAAGGAGCACGACAAGGAGCATGAGGCTGCACTCAGACGAGCTGTTACATTAGAGGTTCCAGATGCTTACACACCATCACCATATGGTACCTTTGACAAGAACCCTACCAGCATAGCTGAGGAGCCTCCAGTCTCATCTAGCAGCGACCCACGCAGGCTAAGCTGGGATCGGTTGATCGAAAGGGTCTTCGAGAGGGATGAATCTGGAGATATGGTGCCTCGCAGATGAGTCACACCAGTCTCATTGTAAAATTATTCTGTTGTTGTTTATTGAATGTCATTATTCTTGGTTATGGCTTTGCTTGCTGCTTGAGTGAATAGAAAAGAAGGGTAACATCACGGCCATCAAACAATAAGCTATTCATGCATACTCCAAATAGAAATAAAAATTAAAAAATCAAGTTTCATATTATAAGTATTAAAGATTGATATAATTCACTCAAAAAGGAAGATATTTAAGTTTCGATTATAATGGTTAAACATAATCAATGGAAAATAGGTTGACGGACTTCCACTCAAAAAATATTGAGGTTGCACATGATCAACTTAAAACGATTCGTCCACGCCAATCAGTTAGCTTTCCACTAAAAAATTCGGGAGAGAAATGCGTGCATCCCTATATTGACAGAGCTGTTCTTGCTCACTTTGTAATGATATTAATAATAATAATAAACAGCTGTTCTACAAAAACCTTAATAACAACCTGTGGATATGAACTCTGTAAAAGGGTTGCTGCAGGAACTTTACAGTATTTATCAAGAATTGGACTAGACTATTGTACTGCAATCAGAATACATCTTGATCTATTTGATCAAATAAGGGGCAGGATTAAAAAAGGTCAGATTTGCTATTTTTCGTGGCGTTTGTATACAGAAGTGTTAGCCTTTGGGGTTTTAGTAGAGAACGTTGCTCCTACACCTGCAAAGAGGCAAATATCTTTTAGGCAAAGAGGGATTCAGTACTTGAGACAATGCTAGAGTCGTAGACGAGTCTCTTCTCCTTTCCTTCTATGACTGGAGATCAAGAACAGCTTCACCTGCAAGGCAGCAGTGTCATGCAACTTTATACCGTTGCAGTACTGATCATGCAAGGACAAAAGAAATTTTGAAAAGAAAAAAAAAAAGAGAGGGGTTGAAATGCTCAGTGACTAATTTATGACAGCTTGCATAATGTCAACTAGAGTAACAGCTGAATGCTTCCATGTGGTGATAGTCTTAGCATCAGCAGTGTGTCTTTGCAGGTTCTCGCCAGACCAGATGGAACTTTTGGTTATCCTTGTTCAATAAGCAGCATGAAAGCAATTCTTCTCTTTATATTAATCACGGGTGAATGTAGATGGAACTCTTAAGCCATTTAAATCAATCCATAACCATTCATCCTTGTCCCATCTATTTGAATCAGCTTTATTTAACCTCATCTGCCTAGCAATCCTGTTAAGGATGCATAAATACATACAATGTTATTCTAGCTTTTCCATATCCATTTTTGCAACCTCTATCCATGTCATCTTAGATCTTCCCCCCCCTACATCCTTCAACACAAATTAACTTGCCCCACCTTAATTACTAAGCCCCTAGATCTTTGTTATGCATGCTCATAGTTATCAATCGATTCTCTATCACTAGTCCTTAATTTGTACAACTCCCACAGATCATCTAACTCCTTAGTTTGCGATACTTTTACCATATAACCATCTCAGTGTTCTCATTTCTTATACCATTTAAACATGCTCAGCTATTTTGGATTTAGGCATTTTTCCCAAAATTAGCACTGACAACATGGAGTGACGAAAGAGAACTAGATGGTGGTTGCCTCTTGTTTTTTTCCTTTTTTAACAGGAGTTCTCTTTTATTTATTTGCATTAACCTGTAAACGGTACATAGTTCTCAGAATTGCAGTGCTGAATATGTGCTACTACAAGCACTACTGTTAAATGTGTCCAACATCCTATTCGCATGCATATTATTATTGCATTTTTATCATTACAGTCCAAACGGCATCACTTAAACAAACATTCATAACTGAGAATCACATACCTAAGTACCTTGTTTCATGAATGGATATTGCTAAGATAATCCTACAAAATCAGTTCCAAGAGCTGCATCAAAATCTATTGAGAGTCAATAATGTCATGAAGGAGTAAGATTTTTCTCTAGTATGAATTGTCCAGCATTTGACCAGTACATAAGACCCATCATCTCTCAACAGGAATTATCACAGAACCTTGAAGCTAACATGTAGGAAGATCATTCAGCTTTCTAAAGTCATTCATGTTCTCTTGTGACTAAAGAATATTCAGATGGACCAAGTAAGCAATGAACTTCCTAAATACTAGGACAACTTTCTGAAATTAAAGCAATGGATTCAGTTATTATTTCTTCTTAAAGGTATCCACCTACAGATACACATACAATATTGCATAAATACGGTTCTGTAGCTACTATTATATAGCTCTTAGTTATTAATAGCATTCATAATGAAGGTAACTAATGCATGCACAATTCTGCAACGAGTACAAAATGAAAATTATTGATGCAAACATATGATGCTGCAACAAGTAATAAAAGTATGTAAGGGCTCAATATTTACCATGCATTCTTTTGACAAAGCGCTCAAATTCTAGGAAGTTGTGTCTCTCCATGAGATCTGGACTTAGCCTGAGGTAAGTAAATGCTGATAAATGTCTTCTATCTGGATCATGCATTGGCTTGGAATTCTCCAGAATTTTGTTGTATCCATCTCTATCATGGCAGGGAAGAGCATTCTCACTAGCCACTGGTATACAAACATCCCAAGCAGCATTCAACACCTGATGATGGAACAGCTTATAATTTCAATCACTGGTTTGCAGCCATTTATTTTCTACAGTATGTACCACATCTTAATGCAGATGACTACCATGTGAAACTATTATTTTGTTCTAGCGAGAAACTAAGAACTCTTGAGGCCTTATGCGACTAAAAACCATCGTAGCCCCCTCCTTCCCAACTTTCCCACCACAAACACACTCAAACAAATAAGAGCGACACCTTTAAAACCACAAGGATCCTCCAGTATTGGGAACCAATTGTTATTTACAAACCAGTAAGATGATATCACACAAAGAGTTTTAATTATTTATTTACTTTTATTTTTATTTTTAAAGCATCAAACTATTCTAGCTATCTGCCATGAAAATCACATACACAGAAATAGCCCAACAGCATGAATGATTATTCCCTGATCGTATAGATTTGTGTTTAATAAGTGAATGAGACAAATATGGAGGGATGTTCATAGAATCATATTGAACCAGCTACATATAAAATAACTCATAAAATATTATGGTTACTCCAAAAGCAACCAAGAATTTAAATATTTAAACTAAACAATCAGAATCATAAATCTACTACCCAACTTTGCTTTTTCTTCTTCTTTTTTTTCGTAAGTTTTTTGCCCGTAACCAAAGAATACATAACTGATTAATATGACAAGAATATTCCTCCAAGTTAGTTTTTACCATACCTGCCAAACCAAACCCTCTGGATCTGCTAATGCCTCTGGGAATTCCTCATGTTGATCCAAAGTTCTCAACTCAACACATGTAAAGTTTAATGCAGCACCATGCTTCTTCAACATCGATGCAATGGAAGCATAGCCATCACGATTACAAGGGTTGTAAAACCCAGCAGTCAGTTCAGCTGCATGGCTAGCTGTTTTGTACCACCAATGGATACCTGATATCTGTTCCAACAAGCATAAAGCAGATGCCAAGGGATTGGTGTTATACAACATCTTCCTGTTTTCATCTTAAAATCTGCAAAGATACTGCTGAAAAACAATTGCAATATTGCAATAACTTGATACATGTGACTGAGTAGAAAAGCTAAAAATTCAGGCACAAATCAACTAAAGCATTTAAAATTTTTATAAGAGAATTAGTAACTCCAAAACTACTGCAGTATCGCAATAAATTGATCCATGTGATGAGTACAAGAGCTCAAATCTCAGGCAGAAATCAATTGATGCATTTAAAATTTTATAAGAGAATTAGTAACTCCAAAGCATGGTGAGGAATGAGAGGTTGGCAAAATTCTGCAGAAGTCCTATACAATTCGAATATATTCTAAGTATTTGTTTGTTAGGAGGATAGAAAATGAGTGACTATCTAAAAGAAGAATGCACCCAAACAATGGTTTGAGTTAGCATAAGAACTTACTATTGGAAAACACCAAATAACATGGCTTCGAAGCAAAACTAAAATTATATGATAGAAAGCAGGAAACTCTGCTCCTCAGCAAGTAAAATTCTAAATTACTTATGTCAACAGCAAATGTGGATAATATGTTGAATTCCATTGAGGAGAAAGGCAATGAGAATTCTTGAATAGAACCATTGATCTTAAAGAAACATAGGGAAAAATATAATCAATATATGGAAGAAAGTCAACAGGATTCGCCTTACCTTTGCAGCAATGCATGTGCCCTCAAAAGCTAATTTGGCCAGGGATAGTACCCGATCAGCATGATCAACTAAGACTTGAGAATACCAATTAAGGAAGAATCTACCATAATAGCTATCATAGTCTCCTCCATCACAAAAAATCCAGTTTCATGCGGCCGTGAATTATAAGAGCCTGCATTCTCCGGTCCTCTTGCCCAAAAAGAGTGCCCCCTTGCTTCTGCTGCCTTTCTCAGACTCTTCATTAGATATTGATCATAACACTACATGGTTTGTAGTTATACTTCCCTTAGTGGTCAAGTTGAAGTTATATAACAAAAGATGAACTAAGTGACTAGTAAATACACAAAAAGGTGCTATGTACTGCAGCAAACTATGTCAATTTAGATTTTGCAAACAAAATGGCTCTTGAAACGCACCAGTCTGACAAAGAATTGAAACTTGAAATGTGGATACAAATTCTATCCTGGCATGCTATGACACATACAATTCCATGCAGAATATCAAACAAGTGGCCTGTAATTTCTGTGTCAAAGCAAGGAAGTATATATTTTGCCTATATAGGCACAGCCATAGCAAGCACTATAGTCCTTCCAATCAACTGCGCATGATGTTTACCAAGGGATCTATTCATATGCACCTCTATACCATCATTTCTACATGCAAGGGTAGTACGATGGCTATTGGTCGACTGTTGACTGCATCATCCCAGCTATATACCAATGCATCAAGGTAAGTGACTATAAGAAGATAATTCAAGTAGAACAAAGGAGTTTCATGCCTTCTACATTAAGAATACTAGTGTTTTGTATCCATGCTTTGCGGAATATTCAACATTCTAAAATTGTAATCATTTGTGAAATGCGAAAGTGACACGTGAAAACTTGATTACCTGGAATTCCCCAATGCCAGGATATCTCCAGCCATGCTTTACTGGGTAAGATGGATAACGTAGTTCCCCACAGGGACCTAATCCAACTTCAATATCAGAGATAATACCATCTTCAAAAAACTCATCAAACTCTACTCGAAAGCTTCTCATGTAGTCAAAGTAAACCTATAACAAATTCATGGAAACATCAGGCAAGGGAAACAAATTTTGCATAAAACAACTTGAACAATACTTTTCATATTTTAAAATGAGAAATAACATTTGCACATCAATTATTTAAATGATATCTGTACTATGTTTCAAAAGCAGGAATTTTAAATATATTTCATGAACAATGCCTTCCCAGCTTTTCTTTTCCAAAATACCCTCCCTTCAATCATAAGATAACCATACAAAGAAGTATGCTCTCTGAATATATTTTCCAATATAGCTTGGATGATGAACAATGAAAGGAATACATTTTACCAGAAAATGTAAGCATAAAGGATTCCATAACAAGGCCTAACAAAACAGAACCAGCATATCAAGAGGGAATGGAATGAGGCCTCTCATAATTTCTAATATAGCATGCACTTTAAGGACATGTTTGGTTGGGAGGAGTTGGACTTTTGAATGGGAATGGGAATGAGTGACTCTCATTCCAGCCATTTAGTTGGCGGGAAACCCATTTATTCCAATTCTAAGGGGAATGGGAAATCCCCCAATCCCTCAAAACTGGATCCCTACACTCAGCTAGTATTCAAATTCCATTCCAATTCTGATTTTGGTGATAAACCAAACAAGTCAGGGGTTATGGTCATTCTGATTCCCATTCCAATCCATTCTGATTCTAATTCCGATCGTGAACCAAATGCGCTCTAAATTATATTTTTATTATTTTAATATGGACGTCCATTTTATTTCTCAACATGAATTTCATGTTCCCAGTTTGCTAGTAGAAGACAAGCTCCAATGTACATGCAATCAGAAAGTTCATCAGATGTGGTACTTTCTAAACTAGTTTCACAAAAGTAAATCGGATCTTAAAATATTGGTAGGTAGCATATGTGAATGCAAATAAGTTTTATCAGCATTTACTGGATAGATCACTGCCTTTAAGGTCTTTGACTCCATTAAGATAAAACTTTTCCTTGAAACATCTTCAATACCTCTGTTATAACCTACAAGAAAACCTTTTATTCCTCACACTTTTCTGTCTTGCATATGCCTTTGTTACTGTTGATTTTCAATTTATAGTAGTCAGTGGGGTTTTGACTGGCATCTACAGTAAACCACACCAAAAAACTGCTTCTCAACAAAGTTTTCAGAGAAGAGATATAACATAAACAAGTATGTCTAAATAATAGACTATATAAATTGTCATGACGCTAAGAAAATCTCAATCACCAGAATGAGATTAACAGACACTTGTTCTTTCATGAATTGAGAACTAACAAGCAGCCATACCTCAAGTGCTGTGCGGCCTCTTAATACTCTTTCCTTGTCAATTCCCCATGAAAGGCATTCAGGATTTCGTCTTCCTTCTCCATCTGTGAAAAAAATGTCTGGATTGCTTCTACCAATTTCTGCTACCCAATGTGGCAAAGGAATACAGACATCATCACCAATATTGCCTCCACATTCATGAAATGACATGACCACCTTACAATTGCAAGCATGGATATATCAGCAATCTCTCAAAACTTCCAGATGTACAGTTGTGATAGAAAAAGAGTCGAAGCAAAAAGTAATAAGCAACTTTTACTGCTGCTAAGGGAAAACTATAAAAGAAAACTAATATTTATTAGGGACTACTTTGTTCAACATGTAACTCCAAAAGAATGCTTCTCTTTCCTTCAAGAAAGGGGAAATCATAAGAATCAAAGGCTTCAAAAACTTTGTCCATGTTGATCCGTGCTTGTACTAATTCCCCATTGATTCCATCAATCAGATTCAGGATGCAACTTGCCCACTGCCCAGTAGAATATACATAGCATGTGCTACAATTACTTAGTTATTAGATACATCAATTAAGTCTTGCATGCATTGAAACAGCCACCCTATTCTTCTATTAGTATCAATACTCAAGTTTTAACATCATTACTTTTGGGGATAGAAGTTTATTTAATTGTCAAAGGTGAGTTGCAACTAAGTAATCTGCAGGCAAAGGTGATAAGTGGCCTTAAATAATGCATTCAGCATCTCTATAAAATATTTAGAATAAGTATTCAGCAAAGGATTTCACATGATGCAGGATGAGCATTCATTAGACCCTGTTTTGCATTACATGTGTAGGAATCACCTGCAGTTTAAGCTTCAGTTCTCGTACAATCTGAAAAAGCTTCTTATAACCATGCCAATTGTATTCTTGTGGTGCATGTGCTTCTACTATTCCCCACCAGCAATCAACCATGACACCATCAACATTGATAGATTTTAATATTCTCAACTGCTTTATTAGACTATCTGGGTCAACCAACTCGCACTTCATGTTGATGACACCAAGCTGTCATCCATCAAGGCCAAATAAAATCAGAGTACAAATATTGTAAATAAAAATTTATGTTCTAATATTCAAATCTAACTCTGGCAATAAGAACCTAATAAGTATAAACCCAATCCTAAATTCAGAAGGCAGCAGAAGACAGTGATGGAGAGTTCAGTGTAACAGCATAACAGTCACCCTATAAAGTTTATTTAAACAACTCACAGGGAGCATCACATAAACCGGAACACAAGGGGTGCCTGCAAAATCACGCTCTGGCATTCTCTGAGTTGGAGGTATATCAGTCACCTGAAATACAAGTACCACCTATGTAACCAACAAACGATGTCTGCTATAGCAAAACTAAGACCAAAAAAAAAATGATGTCAGAAGCAACAGACTATAGAGGAAATGTTCCGGTAACTCAAGCAGTTATCATAAGAAAATAACAAAATCAGTTCTCAGAAATGAAAAGGTGTTATGCTCAGCATTATAATCCACACGCAGGAGGAAGACCACAACATATGACATTGAAAAGCCTGATATTTTATCCAGCATTGTTGTCACAGCGTGATAGTTTATACAGCATTGTTGCCCCAGTCCTAGTCAAAGTGTAGGTTAGGTGCCAAAGAACCAGGAAGCACATAGTTCTTGAAGGCCCAGGCACAACCATAGGCTTTAGAGTCTATATGCACAGTCCAAGCTTCATCTTTTTTACAATGAACTGCTATGTTTACCCAAGAACCTTGCCAGAACATGTGTAAACTCAGATTTTATTTTGATCCAGGGTTTGGTTATTAATTAGATGAAAATGCCAACCCATCCATTGACGGTTCATAAAAACTATGAGCTGAAGCAGTTTTAGGGGAAAGAAAGCACTTCATTTCTGTTTCACAGTATAGGACAATATCAGTATCTTTTTTCTTTCACTTTCTATGCTAGATGTAGGATTTCTATATGATGTAGCATTTGTACTTGTTGTCAAAATTACTACTGTCATCAATGGGAGAGTTAAATAATATTTTGCAGCAGGCTTCTACTATAGACATTGTTATTCAAGACATATTGTTTAGTAATTCTAATTGCCATACTGTTAATGACATGTAATAAAAGGCCAGACCATCAGAGTATCAAAATTCAAATCAGCACTATGCTAGACAAAAGTGTCCCAACCGCACAAGTTATGACCCATATTCCTTTCAGACCTACATCTTAATGGCTCTTAAAAAATCAACATCGAACATTGCAATCATGGAATTTGGCCCAGACGTTATTAAAAAAATCTGAAACATATTACATATTAGGTATCAACAGTTATCAGAAATAATGAGAGAAAGAAACAACTCAAACTCTAGAGGGTCAAAGAGTGCAGTACCGTACTATTTAGCATCAGACTTTAAGTTTGACATTGTTACGGTATCTATCACTATCAAATAAATAAGACCATCGGAAGCATTATTAAGAAATTAGCATTTTCCATCAACATCGTCAGTGAATTTCTAGAAAGCAGTATCATTCACATTCGAGCAATTATATAAATGTTAAAAAATACAGAACAGAAAAAGAACGTTCAAATTTCTAGCATCAGATTACGTAGAATAGTGTATCATTTTATCATCACAATAGGCGAACCTCAGTTCAACATGATATTGAACGTTTGAAGCAACAAAAACACCAATATCTGTTACATCAAGATAGACAAGCATGACCAGAACATCAAGACAACTACCTGCTTGCCGTCGACTCCGTCGGTGCAGCTGGCGGCGAGGGGCGAGCTGTCGACCATCCTCTCTCTGTGGCCTCCCATCATGACGGCCGTCCGGGACCGGCCGTCGTAGGAGGCGGCGGTGGGCGTGAAGACGCCCTTCAGCGGGCGGTACTCCACGGAGCGGAGCCCACCACCGGGGGAGACGCCCCGGATCGGCTGGATCTGAGCTGGAGCCGCGGACGACGTCGCCGGTGGGGCCTGAAGAGTATGGGCGGACACGAAGAAGCCCATTTGGACCCCTCGTTAGCTCAACAAACTCCGAGTCACGAAAGGCTACAGAAAATTAATTTTGTACGAACTCGCAAATGGTTGTCCGAAATGGATCGGGATTTATTTCTGAGTTCTTTTAATGGCAACATCGTTCTCAGGTGTAATCAAAGAGAGAGTTTTGTAAGGAGAGATCGCAGCCGTCCAATCAGGAGAAATAAGGAACTACAGAGATTGCAGTAAATTGGACCCCTTAACAGACAATCTAAGCTTCGGCTTCCAATAATTGGACGTTCAGGATCAGCTCATAAATAGATCAACAAGAAAGCCTCAGGTAATTTTAAGTAACGAGGTGTATCAAGCCAACACATGGCATTTTAGCAAAGGTAACAGTAACAGCTTCAATGACGCAACGGCCGTTGCAACTACCATACGCAATAATAATAAAACGACTGTGGCATTTCAATATAGTAGGTCAAAAAAACAACATAACGCAACACAACCCAAAGAACACGTGGCCAGAAGGGGGACGGAAACCAAAGGCCGGACCAACCCACAGCGTCTGGAGCCAATCGAAGAAAATATCGACGGGACGGACGGACGGGACGGGAATGGAGTCCGTAATTTCCTAAACGTTTCCCAGCGAGATCCAACGGCAAAAAGTCCTCGATACGTTCTTGTTATCTTTCATCCATCAATTTTCCCATTCGCCGAGGAAATTAATAAAAGAAAATAAAATCCCGAGAGTAAACCAAGAGGACCAATGAGAGAAGGGCAAGGGAAAAGAGGAGAGAGAGAGAGAGATGGAAACCTGGGGAGAAGAGGAGGCGGAGGAGCGGGACGGGAAGGTGGT